>JBBPDH010211963.1:0-13730 GCA_037974565.1 Clupeocharax schoutedeni
CACAATATCCTCTGACCAAAGAAGTGGTGTATGTGTGTGTGTGTGTGTGTGTGTGCGTGTGTGTGTGTGTGTGTGTGTGTGTGTGTGTGTGTGTGTTGCAGATATTTTTCCAAGCATGATTTTTACAGCACAGTGTCACTGTTGTTTAACAGATGAATCATGTGTTTGACCCCATAGTTTCTCACAGCTTGCCAATTATGAAAGCTCTTTAAGGCATATGATCACATTATGATATTAAATTACATATGTATTTATTCCCCATTTATCCAGGATCATATCCAGGCCTCTGATAATGAGCGGAGTGGGGTAGAGAACGGAACAAATGAAAAGAATGAAAATGAGGGTAACAAAGGGAGTGAGTCTCCTCATTCATTCCACTCTGTAAGGAGAAAAGGCTCATATAAAATCTCAATAGACCCTCACTGTGATGAAGCCACAGAATATAACACCCTTGAAGATCAGGAGGACCAGCTGGCAACCAATGCTGCCAAGGATTCTGATAGGCCTGTCATACCTACAGAACTGATTTCAGAAAGCCAGCCAAAGATGAGGAAAGCCGATCACCACCAGAATGGGGAGGAGTCGTCTTCTATTGCCGTCCCAGTGCCGGCTCCACGCAATTCCCGGACATCAGCTCCCGTCCCCAAACCTCGCACCATCCACAATGTGCTACCGTCTCCCTCACATAGTGAGCAGAACCGAGACCTCACTACCTCTACGTCATTCACAGAAAACGAGGAGGAACACCAGTCAGAGGACGGCGAACATCATGGGTTGCCCGATTCCAGACCCAAGCAGTCCCTCAAAAAACTGCAGTTAACACATGAGGAGAAGACCCAGCTGGTGAATCTGAGCTTCAGCCAAGACTCCGACTCAGAAACACCTGCGTCTTCATCAGCTGCTTCTACTTCCTCATCCTCCAAGCACCATGACGGAGGTGAGGAGGAGGGCTACTGGAGCGGGGGGGCATCGCAGGGCCACATTCGGGAGAAGAAGAATCGACGGTGTTTCAGAAGGAAAGGCGAGTCCCAACAGCCCATTCAGGTTCAAAAAAGCAGGCTCAGGTCAAAGTTCTCCCCTTGGAACCTGTCCTCACCCCGGCTGCAACAACGCTTCAGTGTTCTGAGGCCTGCAGGTAGGACTGCTGCCCTTTTTTCTCTCCTGTGTCAAACTCTGGTCTGGGTTACAGCATGATGGCAACAAAAGTGGGCATAACTGATAAAGTTTTATAGGCCAAAGTATGTCAGGCAAGTGTGTGAACATTTTCGCATGAAGGCTGCAAGGCTTCCATTATTTCTTTGGCACAGTCATACTAGAAATGTGTCGAAAGATATTTAATGCTGGCTCACTGTAACTGAACGGAATACTGTGTAACTGTTTCATTAGGTTCTCTTTTTTATGAAAACCTGATCACACCAGGTCTGATTTATGTATAGTGTTTTAAGTTGTATAGTGGCTTCGGTGCAAAAATGAAAGAAGCAGACACCTAAGTGTCCTCTTTTGTGTAATTGCATAAAACTATCATGTTAATGATTACCTTGCTCTGCATATCAAGGGCTTGGGAACGATTTTTAACATCATCAGACTGTGTCACTCCAGGGCTGGAGTTTGAGACCAAACTCCTGTTCTCAACTGATTTTTATACTTTGATTTCATTGCCAGCGCAAATTCGAGTAGACTCGGAAGATGAGGTTGATGCTGGTCCTGTTGATGATGAGGATGATGAAGAGACCGATGAGGCTCTTATGACATTGGATTGTTCTCTGGAAGGCCAGGTTAGATGATTCAACAACAGCCGTTTGTATGCATGTTTAAGTAAGCAGGTGCCTGCTACAAATCTGACCTTGAAGAAAGAATGCACACGCCCACATACGTTTCTCATGATCACATATTTATGCTTTTGTTTTCCCTTTTGAAGACACAGGGTTGTTTTTGAGTTCTTTGACTTTACTTTGTGGCTGATTCATTTAACTCTTTCCTGCATCCAGTCTGTATCAGTGAAACTGTCTGAAGCAGAGCGGCAGGAGCTGATGAAAATGAGGACTCTGGAGCGAAGAGCGAAAATGAGCGAACTGCAGCGCTTCCACAAAGCTCAGGTTAGAAATAACCGTCTCTGTATATCACAGGAATTATTCTTTTAGATCCATGTAGCTCCTGGCGAACAAATTTGAAGTGATCCTTAATAGCTGTAGGCAGTTCTCTAGGATGTACTAACAAGCTAAGATTACATTTCCTCTGCAGCAGAATTTACCCGCTGTTGTAAGAATGCGTGGCAAACAGCTTTTAGATCTAAATTCAGCGATTTGCCCTCTGCAGTTCTGCACTGGTTCTGCTTTCACTGATGTTCTTGGTGTTCTTTCCTATCTATAGTCTATCCAGAGGAGGCTGGAAGAGATCGAGGTAACATTTAAGGACCTGGAGGAGAAGGGAGTGACCCTTGAGAGATCACTCAGAGGACAGCCTGGTATGACCCTTTGTTTCCATTGTACTTTATCCATGGAAGAAACGGCCGACCACTAGGGGTTAAGCATTAATCATTAGTTATGGTGTGCCGTTTGTGTAAAAAAAAAAACAAAAAAAAACAGCTTAACAAATTGTCAGTCATTAACAAAGTGTCATTTTTAAAAATTTCATTTAAATTTAAATGTCTTTTTTAACAAAACTAAATGTTGTGTTCTAAATCTAAATGCTGTGCTTTTACAAATAGGGATTTTAATGATGTGGCACTTTTACTACATTATATGCTTTGTGGCCACACCCCTTGATTACATTTGGCTGTTACTTAGCAGGGGGCTGTGAAATGCCCTCCCCAACATGGAGGATTTGCCTTAAATGATCTTAAATCTAAATGTTAAATATACAAAATATAACTCACACTAAATGTGAAACTAGATAGGGCTCAGTGAGACCTTTCCAATGACCCCACGTTCGCCATAATAGCCCCAGGAGAAAAGGAGTTATATCTTCTTTGAGTCTGAAGTAACTCGCACACAACAGACACTTTTATCACGTGATGCAGATTACGTTTTTTATTCCTTCCCGATTTCTAATTCCGTAATTTACGTTAGGATCAGACTGATACGAATATCGGATTGGCACTCCTCTAGCTTTAATTTTAGCCATACTGTCCACTACTGGTTAGTGCAAGCTAGCAACCCCATTTCACCGGGAGGAGCAAGCATTGATGACAATGGCTACTTATCTGTAGTTGCATGATAGAAGTGATCTAAAATATAAGACCATACTTCACATTGCAGTGTTTTAGGGAGACACTGAAGTTTTTTTTTTTTTTTTATGTTTCTCCTTCAGAGACTGATGGATCAGTTACAATGATAGATGACTGGATTGAGCTGGTCCAGGAGAAGAATGCTCTGGTTTCAGAAGAGTCTGATCTCATGGTGGCGTAAGTCTTAAGCTTAAATTTGCTCATACCAGCTAATTAAATCCTGTACTTTATAAGCAGACTTTTAGATTAGTTGTTCATATTTATTTGATCCTTATTTGGATGTCATTTAATTAACATTAGTCCTTTAACGGGGAAAGGTCTCTGTTGGTTTTGCATGTGGGTGAGGCGTTGGTGGTGGGGGAGTTATTTCTCCAATAATGAAGGCCTTTCACAAAACCATTTCCTCTGTCGTGTTGCTCTGGTAACCTTTATTCTGACTGTCACTGAATATATGCGCTAATGCTTGGTAAGCGGAACATGAAAGTGGGCAGGCTGTATTTAAGCCCTCCTTATAATGTAGTGTATTTAACATATATTTGCATTCCATAACACTTCCCCACTGCAACCCCCCACTTTTAAAATCACTGAGGCTGACTGTCACCGTGGTATGACACCATATGTAATGCTAGTACAAGTTCATGTTTCATTTTGTTGTTCAACCCTATAGGTCTCGGCAGCTGGAACTGGAAGATAAGCAGAGCATGCTGGAGTTGGAGCTGCGGCGCTATATGGAGATAGAGGGTATTTACAAAGCACTTTTAGTTTGAGCTTAATTCATTTGGGAATTTTGCAGTTTTCATGTGTTTTTGAATTGCTACATTGAGATCATTTTAACAATAAGGCACAGTTGTTAAGTTTCAGGCCATGGCATTAATTAAGAGTATGTGCGTTTAATTGTGTTTTGGATGCCAGACAAGCAGTGAACAAAGTGGTCTATGGCCTAGAATTAAAATGCTTTGTTTATAAAATAACATTTAAAGACATGCGAGAAAATTACAGTGGGGTCCAAATTCTGAGAACATGCCTGTTTAAAAATATCTATTTAAAAACTTTTTTTTTTTTTATTCTCAGCTCAAGAGTTAAGTACAGTTTGTCATTTCAGAATTGTTTTAGTATTTAGTGCATTTATGTCTTCATTTTACTTGAAGCTAAGATGCATTTTGATTGAAGGAATAATACTCAAAAAATAAAAATCTAACTTTTTTGGGCAAATGTATTAACAAGACCAGTGTCTTGACTATTTTACATAGCCAATTCTTTCTTTTACCTGTTAATCCTGAACTAAAGGTGGTTCTTTCTGCATTTAAATCAATTCTCTGTTAATATGTCTCCAGTTGTTACATTACTACGTAAAAAAAAATTCATAAAATCAGAAACGTACTTTGCACAGTGTACTGGTAGTAGCAATACATTTTCTCTTGTTAATCACAAATTGAGCCATCATTTAAATTCAGATGGTTTATATAAGTATGTTACTGGTCAACAGCAGCTAAATATTCACTACATAACCAAAGGTTTATAGACACTGGCTGATGCAGTGTTTCTTCACAGTTCTTAATAGGCAGTTTGTCCTCCTATTGCTGCAGTAAAAGCCTCTGCTCTTCTGGGAAGGCTTTACACCAGCATTGCATATATTGCCTTCAGGCACAGGAATATTAGTCAACTCAGGTATTGATGGACAATTTTCTGGAAACCCCCAACTCATGCCAAGCATATTAATAGAGCTTTGTCAAGACATTGGTCCACTGCTTTAATGTCCAGTGCTAGAGAGCTTAATACCCCTCTATCCAGCACTCACCACTGCGCTTAATGACTTTGGAGTCATACGCAGCTACATCTTCTATGGAGATTCTACGCCTGTCTCGGCAGTGTGTATATTGATTCAGGTATTTAAAATGGTTTCTAGATACTTTGTAATATAGTGTACGAGATACGCGTCAGTACATTTATTTGTCACCAGTACAAAAACACGGTTTTTAAGATAACCCTTTATTTACTAATTTGCATTGTTGTGGCAGAACAATAAAATACAGAACAGAATAGATATAGAACACAACAATACAGTATAAAAAGTGCACTATACAACTATATAAATACAGAAGTTTGCGTGTGGCACCTTAATTATCTGTTGCAATATGCAAAAGGAATATGCATCCTGCACACGTGCTGGAAGGTCCAGCTCCACCTGATCTTCTGTCCTTATCTGTGTGTTTAGATTCTGAAAAGACCACAGAGCAGCAGGCAGAGGAGGATCAGATCTTACAGCAGATGCTGGAGGTGGTGGACATGAGGAATTCTCTCGTGGCCTTCTTAGAAGAAAAGAGACTTAAGGAGATCAGTGAGGAACAGCTGGGCTCCTCACTGATGGAGAAGAAAAGACACTCGACTGCAGCCGCCGCCCAGGTACACTGGGCATGAGAGAATTCCCACACGCACACACAAGCAGACTTGACCCGCCGCCTTCAGCCCACACACTGAACCTTTTACATTTCTAACCAAAGACTTCAAAGCTTATGAGATCGGACTCAAAACTGTGTGCACTTGGACACACTCGGGTACGAGCACCAGATGTTTATGGAGATGTTAGCGTAACATACAGGGGGTTTAAGTCATCCGAGACTGAGGATACGCATAAGAGACACCTCAGATTGTTCCAGAAAAATCTGGAATTTGTAATAACACCGCCCCAGCCTTCACTGCCCTGTCACAGCCTAGGGAGAGGTCAGTGGGATCTCCCTGTAGTAGCTACGCTCCCACACACACAGTGTGTACCAGACGTTGTATCTAAGAGATGGGCTTGGGACATTGCTATTGCTAACTCCGTTCAATATTTTACTGTAAGTATGAAAAAGAGAGGTTTTGAATATTTATTCTCCTCTAATATCTCATGTCATATTTATCAGGGTTGTCTGCCAAGCACATAGATATTCTGAAAGATAAATGTTCATAGTGTCATTATAAAAAAAAATTATAATGTGTTATTTGTTAGAGATGGTATTTCAGTCCTTTTGCTGCTGCTTATTGATACCATGCCATACTCACCAAGTGTCAACGCCAACGCTTAAAAAAAAGGACAAATTCAATATGTGTTCTTTGCCACAGCAAAGTATTTTAAAACATTGGACTTTCTTGAGCAATGTATATTTCTATTTGTTTGATGATAATGGTGATGATTATTATTACTATTACTGTTATTATTACTACTACTATCACTACAGCAAATTTCCATAGAAAGCGTTTCTGTTGTAAAGTGAGGTGGTCTTGAAACTCAGGGTTTGATATGACCTGTACTGGTACGCCATATCAGCATCAACATTATTTCTGAAAGGGCGGTTAAAAAGTTCGGAATTAAGGATGGACTTTCTGTTGTATTCACATTCTACAGGTAAGAGTGTTAGACATTGTTGAGGGAGATGAATCTTGAAAATGCGGTCGTTTCCTTTTTGCCCCACTGTGTTTCTTTTCTGTATCATTCCCTTTTCTTTCTACTGTGACTGTACACAGGTTCCTCACAATAAATAAAATGCTGTATATTAAACATTTTCCTTGGGATTTCTCTGCTGGTCTGGTCCTTGATGATGGTGGTATCGCTGCTCATGCTGTGTGCTGCTGAGAGCTGAGCAGAGGGGTTGAGGTGAATGCTGAGAGAGAAGTTTTTTTGTTGGAGACTATGCAAAAAAAAAATCAGTGTGTCAGGAGTAAAGCTACCAATGCCTTCGTTACTGTGGGTCTCGGTGAAGGCTGGCTTTCTTTCACACAGACTCAGCACTGACAGTAGAGCTGCAGGCTGGAAAAGCAAGGCATTGTAAATGAAACTGCCATCACTGGGTCTTAACATTGCAAAGAGCTGATTGGTGTTTTGTATATTACATGGACTCTTTTTGAAGTCTGATGTAAATTTGCCATCTATATTTAACTGTTCCTGTCTACGCTATATGAGAAGTTGATTGAGACTGTATTCACTGATTTCTCTAAAAGGATACAGCTTGTAGCTGTTGGACTGAGATAAGCTGCTTTTGTCTGCAAAGGTCCACAATACCACTAGGGGGTGTATTCCCTATGCAGCATGAGTGGAAACTGAGTGTAGGGGATAATGTTGAGATTTAAGCTGAGATAGGACAGTTGACCAGAGCAACATCGTTTTTTTTTTCCAAGAATCAATCTTATTCATCTTGCATACCGCAAACCAAAGCATGGCAGAATGCAGTGTAATTTGAAAAATCTACACAAATGACGGATACAGCGACTGAGGTGTATGAATGTAGCAAAGCACAACTTAATGGTGTACTGTAAACATGTGCACTTGTTGTTACTACTTTGTCTTTGGAAGCGGTGCAAAAGTTGTGACAAATATATATCAATCAGATCCAGGCCAGAAATCAGCTCTCTCCTCCAGTCAAAGCTCTAGTGAGCCCCAGTGAGCCGGACTGACTCACATACACATAGTCTCGGATACAATGGATATATATGGTTATATGACTGACTCACCCATTCGAGATTAGAGCAAGCCTCAGATCCGCGAGCCTCATGCTTTTAATAAAGGCCCACACAGTATTACAACAGTGATTCAACATCTCGATATTTAGCAAAAGTGCCTAAAGGGCTGCTCAAGCAAGTGTGATTATAAGCTTATTGTGAGTATCCTTTGCCATGTATTGCTCACTCATGCAGAATGCTAAGCCAGGCTACAGGGGCTAAGCTGTGAATTTACAGCCTTCAATATATTCAATAAAGTTTCTAGACATCTAGCTAGCAAGCTACACAGGTCCTGTTGTTACAGGTCAAGTAATAGTGGGTTGCTATTTGGAAATATTTTTTACAGTCACGGGTCCCCATATTTTGTGATTTCCTCATGTTTGTTAATAAAATGTAAATGCCATAAAACAGGTGAAGAGTGTTGTAATTCTGCAGGCGTTTATGCAGATTTATTTACAAAGGTGCAAAATTTATTTCTATAAAATATATAGATATTTATAGAAACAGATACGCAAACATTTATAGAAACTGGGACAACCAGAATTAGTGTTACAAAGCTTTTGTTTCTGGAGTGCTACAAATTGCAGAAGACTAAGTGTCTAAGCATCACATACTGATCAAATTATTTTTATGCACAATTTACCAAAACCAGTTCCGTCAGACTGAGATTTAAATGTATTATAGCTCATCCTATTAAGCTCATGATGACCTTTTCCAGCTCCCAGCAGTATGTTAATTAGCCTGCAGGCCTCCTCACCCAACCTCACTCTCAGAATATTAAAGCATATGACAGGTGTGTGTGTGGGGGGTGTGTGTGTGTGTATGTGTGTGTAAAAATGTGTTTCCTTCCAATATCTGCAAACTACTAATCACATGCTGTAATAGTGTATGAACAAAACAAAGCGGCACCTTCTGGGAGCTCTGCAAATGGTAACCATAAAAAAGAGCACAGTGGATGCTCAGGATTATTGGCTTATCAATAATCTTTTTAAAAATTAATTCATTTATTTATTTCGGGAATCTTGTGGAATTGTTGAAATTCTGTTATCAGGTACGGAATCTTTTGTAGTTTTTATGGCATATAGCCCGGCTGAAAACTTCAGGTCTTGCATAAAATATGTCTTATCTTGATTGATTCCAGGGTTACGGTCAAGCTGACTAATCCCCTGCCAAGGGTAATCACATTCGTACTGTATTAATATGATATTGATGGACATTGGCTTTGGAGATTAGAATGCAGGCATGTAGGGACCTGTGGAGTCGACTATTTGTATCTGTCCAACAAATGAGGGTTTGTATCACTTTGCATCAGCCATACACAAAACATATTGTTGTTTCTTTACTAAATTTAGCAGGTCCAAGCTCTGCATGCTGAAATTTTTTCATCAAGCCCTGCAACGCTGAGTCCTGAGTCTCCCCAGACTGAATTTCTGCCAGGTAAGCTAAGACTTTGTGGTTAATCTGGCGAACATTCTCCATCAAGGACGTTTTTTCTGACTTTCCTTACTGACCTTCACGCTCTGCCTTGAGGAATATTTTTCAACACATTTTGAAGAAATGCCTCAAGACATGAGATGTAACTGAAGGCATTTAAGACCATGTTAGAAAACAATAAATTAATAGTACAGAATAGCAAAAAATCAACTTTCCATGGTTTTACTTTTTGCCAATTATCCCAGACAGGTTTGATGTCTAATTTGAAGAAAACACTTCAGTTTTGCACTCAAGCTTTGAGGCTAACAAGTGATAGAATAAAAACAAGCAAAGCAGACTAATTTCAGCTTTAGGACAGCTGCTATTTTTTTGCCATATGACACCCTTTGTACATTTTTCTCTTGAGCGTTTTTCCTATTTCCTATTTAGTGCACTAAATACAACTAGAGTTAAGGTTATTTAGACATAAATTTTGCACAATATTAACTGGAGGGGAATAAATACCTATTATCTACTGTATATAGACTTATAGAAAACAGAGTTTATCAATATTTTGTAGCCCTTAGAATATTTTCATCATGCTTTGTCATACTTGTTAAAAGTGTCTTAAACAACCTAAAAAATAGCTTCCTATAGATTCTGCTGTTCAATGGATCTATGGCACTGAACGCTACATGCATCTGAACAAATCTTTTTAAAAGCAACCTTCAATACAGTTGCTATTTTTAGCCATGAGACATTATTTTGTGCTTTTTTCATCTGTCTTTTGTAATTGTCATGCATGGTAAGAACTACATAAGCAAGTCTAAGATCATTGGGGTTTAGGCAAGATTTAAACATGCATTTTGCACAATGCTAATTTGTGAGAAATAAGCTTCCATGTCCATTATTTTGTTTCAGTGGCAGTTTAACACCAAGAGCAAACTAGAAACCGCATGAGCCACCTGCAACTGATGGAAAATTGTTTTCAACCTCCTGAAGCTTGAAACGAAATCACCTGGGAAAAACGTTTCTACATACAGCTTTAGGCTGAAGACACTGCTCCCAAGAATCTACAATGAATTACAAGCCCGTTTCATATACTAAACTGCCAAATGGCTTAAGCACTGTTCGCCTTTGGAACACAGACAGAATTATTGGCACCCCTCAAGAAGTAATAAAAAAAACTGTATTGATTCAAACATTCTTTAAAAGGTTTGACAAAATTGTCAGTTCAGCTTCTTAAACAGTCATCAACAAACTTGGTTTAAACCAAGAAGGTTAATTCAGATGAGACAGATGTTAGAAATTGACAAACATAAAATGTTTGAAAGTTCAGGAAGAGGATGCATGAGCACTTGCAGCGAGGAGGACTGTAAAAGATACAAAAGGAACCCAAATATCATAGGTTCCGAAGTGCACTATTTAGTTGGGACATTCACATTTAAAAATCCACAGTCAGACACCACCTCCATCACCAGAAGCTTTTTGGAAGAGTTCCATGAAATAATCTTTTTATAACACCAAGCTACAGAATGAATTTGAACACTGCAAAAATATCACTGGAACTACAAATTCAATCAGATTAGATAAAAAAAAAAATCAAACTTTTTGGTCATGCACAATGTCTAGTTTGGGCAAAAAAGAGATTGCATACAAAGAAAATGCCTTGGGCCTTTTGAGCTGCTAGTGGTCCAGGAGATCTTAAGAAAATCAATGGCATAATGAATATTAGGAGATGATAATGAGTGCAATAAAATATCATTGAATACTTGTGTGGTTAATTAAATAATACTAATTTTATTTATATTTGATGGTAACAAAGAAAATACATAGATAAGGATGTTTATCATTGTTTTTATATAGTATTATATAATAGCATTATAGTATTTTGTAGTTCCTCCTGTAGCACTGAAGATTAACTCTCTCCTGCTATTTTATACTTGTTAATGACACCTTAAACTAAAAATAAATACCTTTTACACGTTCTTTACTGTTGTTCACAGTAGATCCATGTAATAAAATGTTCAAATGGACAAGGTTTTGTTCTGACAGAGATATCTAATAGTTTGATGCAGCTAAAGTTGGTTATATGTATTCTTAAGGAAATTACAACAGGAGTATTTTTACCTCTGCTCTGACCAGAACTGTTTTGGGTGATGAAAGTGACCATTTGTCATACGTGAACACACCACTGCACGCAGTGTGAACAGCACGAACTTCTTCCTCTGCATTTAACCCATTCACCAAGTGAAGCACTGGGCAGCCAGGAACACGGCGCCCGGGGAGCAGTGCGCGGGGACGGTACCTTGCTCAGGGTACTTCAGTGGTGCCTAGCGGCCTTGGGGATCGAACCCGGACTTTCTGGTCGCAGGGCGGATGCCTTAACCACTAGGCCATCCAACTGCCCATTACTGGTAATTGTTTCTATTACATTCTATTTCAGGCAATTGCAGTTACACATTCTCTGAGTGACAGCAAGGATAAAATAAGTTGCAAATGGTCAAATACCCAGCAGTAGTATTTAAATCACTTTTCTGCAGCATGTCAATTACAGATGAAATGCGATTCATATGAGAGCTCATTATCAAAATCAGCTTTTTTTAATCTGATCAGATGTGCTGCAGTGACAAGCTCATAGATTCTGGATATGTGCAAGTACGTGTCCCCTAACCTGTTGTTATAAAACTCATATTATACCTTTGTTGGTGATCTGATTGGGCCATGAATTAATTTTTGTCTTTTCTTCAAGGTTGTGTTCAGCTTTCATCCAGCCCTGCAACCCTGAGAGTCCTGAGTCTCCCCAGACTGAATCTCTGCAAGGTAAGCTAAGACTTTGTGGTTAATCTGGCGAACATTCTCCATCAAGGACGTTTTTTCCTGACTTTCCTCACTGACCTTCACGCTCGGCCTTGAGGCATATTTTATAACACATTTTGAAGAAATGCTTCAAGACATGAGATTTAAGACCATGTTATGAAACAATATATTAATAGTACAGAATAGCAACAAATCAGTCCTTGCCAATTATCCAAGACAAGTTTGATGTTTTATTTGAAGAAAACACTTCAGTTTTGCACTCAGGCTTTGAGGCTAACAAGTAATGGAATAAAAACGAGCAAAACAGACAAATTTCAGCTTTAGGACAGCTGCTATTTTTTTGCCATACGACACCCTTTGTAGATTTTTCTTTTGTGTATGTTTCTTATTTCTATTTAGTGCACTGAAGGAGTTAAGGTGATTTAGACATGCATTTTGCACAATATTAATTTGAGGGGAATAAATGCCTATTATCTACTTTATATAGACTTTATATAGACTATAGATATAGGAAATAGAGTTTATCAGTATTTTGTAGGTCTTCCTGTAGCCTTTAGAATAGTTTCATCATGCTTTTTCATACTTGTTAAAAATGTCTTAAACAACCTAAAATCTGCTTCCTATAGATTCTGCTGTTCACAATCCATCCATAGTAGTTTTTCTTCTCCACAGTGTTTCCAACAATTCCTTAGAATTTAAATCTGACGATTGTCCTGCTGTCAGTTCCTGAATTTCCTTCTTCTCCCACTAATGGCATCCACTGATGTTTCGCAGCTGGTTTTGGTGAGTTTCAATAAATCTATGGACCTGAACGCCATGTGCATGTCTTTTTAAAAGCAAACTTCAATACAGCTGCTGTTTTTAGCTGTGTGACACCATTGTCATTATTTTTGTTTTACTGCCAGTTTAACACCAGGAGCATGAGAAACAGCAAGAGCCATCTACAACTGGTGGAAAATAGTTTTCAACCTCTTGAAACCCGAGTGAAACCACCTGGGAAAAATGTTTTTACGAGTACAGCTTAAGGCTGAAGAGACTGCTCTCAAGAATCACAAATACGAGTCAGCTAAACATAAGTGAATTACAAGCCTGTTTCATATTGTGGCGACCAGTGGAGGAAGGCGACACACACTCAGGGAATTCTTTTAGTGGCTTTTATTGGCACCAAAGCACAGCAGCACAGCATACCCCCACAGCACAGGAGCAGCAGGCACGCTGCCCCCGTTCTGGCTCGCACTCTCTCCCTCTCTTGTAGAGTTGTGACGTTCGCGAACGAACCAATTGTTTGAACGAGAGATTATTCTCGAAAACTGGACAGATAATCTCAGAGAGGAGAAATCGCCTTAAGCCCAAAAAAGTCAGTGCTCTTGTCTTCCTTAATGCAAATTTGCCCAAGGACAGGAAAGAGGCAGAAAAAGCAATAAAGTAAGGAACTGCTTTGTATTTATTTACATTGCATTTTGTGTTCATTTAAAACTTGAAGGGGCTGATGTCCTATTTGCAAAGTTTACAGTAGTAATAGTAGTAATAGTGTACTGTATGTATACATTTCCATTTTATTTATTCTAATTTTATCTACAGTATATATTTAAAACTTAAAAAAAAATTTTTTCTATAAAAATGTTTTTTGTGTGATAACAATGTTCTTGCATGGAAGTGTTTGTAGTAAAAACTGTTTTGCACAGAAATTCATTGCAGCCGGCTTTGTTTTTGATGTTTTTTTGTGAGTAGGTATTGTATGAATAACATAAGTCAACGTAGCTTTACACATACACACACACACACACACACACAC
>JBBPDH010212012.1:0-13728 GCA_037974565.1 Clupeocharax schoutedeni
TCTTTCACCAGTTTTTAAAGCACTTGCTCTGACTGCACTTTGTTCATGCACTATGATCAGAATATTAAAATGCACTTAGATACTTATTTTATGAGAGAAGATATTTAATTGTATAATATTTCAGCTATCTTTTAGGCTACTCATGAGTGGGGCCAAGTAAAATATATTATTTCAAATTATACATTATATTGAGCATTTTATGAATGCTAAATAAACATGTTCATAGTTTTGTAAAAGATTTTTTAATAATTTAATAATAATACCCCCCCCAACGGTTTCCGGCCAAGTGTTTCCTCATTTTCGGTTTTCGGTCCAAAAAACCCCTTTCGGTGCATCACTATTTATAATGATTGTCCTTTCTTTGTCATATGGAAATTAGTTGTGCTCACATTATGGTTTGTTTTTTTGCCTTTGGTAAATGGATGCGTGTCTTTTCCAACAAAGACTTCATTGTGTCATTTGAATGTTTATTTTCAAACAGCTCAACTGTAAGATTCAAAAAAATAAAAAGTATGTTTCATACAGTATGTGCAAGGCAGCAGAGAAAGGCTGGGCAGGTTTGTGTGTGCTGGGGGCTGTAATCAGTACCTTGGCAGGTAAAGGTTGCAGAGGCTTGAGTTTTCCTTTGGCCATGAGCATGGCATTAATTTTGGCTGCCATCGCCGCTGCCATCTCCACCCCACCCTGTGGTGGCTCGTGCGCATGTGCGCCAGGCACTGGTGGGCCAGGAGGTCTTGCAGCAGTGATCTGTGTGCCTGCGGTACCTCCAGGCACGTCTGCTTTTGATTTGGGTCGATCCCATCGACTGTTCAGGCACCTAAAACAGAACCAAACACAAAAAGCCAGACTTACCAGACAGTAATCTGGAACCTTATGCACACACATGATTCTGATGTTTACTGATGCAAGGCAGTCAGTAGAATGATTTGAACACACTGTTTGATTGCTTACCTTCCAGACATGATCACAATATGTATGTAATTGCAATAGATATTTTGTCCACATCATGCACCCCTTAATGTTCAACCTATGTTAACATGCAGTGAAAAAACTAAATGCTTTGTAGCAGATGTAGTTTAATACCATATTTGTTTAAATCTCTTGTTTTCAAAAAACATTTGCACCATGCATCATGGCAAAACGGTTACTTGAATACAAGAGATTTAAACAAAAATTAAACTTAATCAACATTTGTTAAAAATTGTCAATTATACTATTCTGATTCTGACAAACTGCTCCCAGCAGAGAACAGGTTAAAGCAGTGCTTCTGCACATGTTACACACACCTAGAGCCTAATATTAGAGCTAGTATTTAAGTTTACATTTGCATTAATAACTTTACTTCAAATGTAAACTCAACATAACTACTGTTAAATATTAAACGTCCATGTATGTTTTTATGAGTACAGGCCGTGAAGCCGCGGGCTAGAGTGGAGACCAAGACGGGTGTGTGTGTGCAGGGCAGCAGGCCGCGGCTCGGGCTGGGAGACGGCGGCCTGTTCAGCCTCTGCAGCGGTTTTGCTGTAGGAGGGCAGTATCGGCGGAACTCGTAGCTCAGAGAGGCCGCTTTCACACCCTCCAGCACAGGACTGAGCCAAAACAACGTTTTTAATAAATAAAAACAAACACAGTGCTACCTTTAGCGACTACACGTTAGCCCAAAATGCTAACCTGCGTAACAAAGCGATTCTGACTCCGTATTGCTACTAATGGATATAAAATTATAAATGTACGTTTGTGTTTACGGATTATTGCTTACTGTTTTAAGAAAACACAGCTAAACTTAATAAGCGGTTCTAAGCTACATCTACAAACGAAGCTAATCATAGCTTCTGCCATTATTGTCCCTTCCACCTTAAATGGTGCAGCAGTTCCATTGTAAAACCCAGAGCCCGAAGATAACTGCTGCACTATTTAAGGTGGAACGAAAAATAAGTTTCTGAAGCTAAATATGAAGCTACCTTTGGTTTCTGCATTGCAACACCTCACAACCTCGCCTTAACGGGTGGAAAAGCAGTACAATAAGTGAAATTCAAACTCTAAAATACTCACGGTGTCCCCGATGCCATATGTGAGTTTCAAAGCAAATACTGGGATCTTCTGTCCGGACCGCAGCGCCAAACGCGCTTTAATGCTAAAGACCGAATCCGCGAACCATTCACTGACTCGGCTCTTTAAAACACTCGGAGACGGCGAACCGAATCCCGTGTAGATTCGTTGTTGTTCCACAACCAGGTTCGCCATTCAACAACTCTTTAAATGAACGTAGAGTAGATTTAAAACACACTTCTACGCATTTTCTCTCTACTATTCCACAGAGTCAGGTGGAACATAGTGGAAAAGCTTTTGGTTCTACAACTAAACCCATTTGTGGTGGAACGATACATGCAGGGCGTCGTCAGGTAAACAGATAATCGATTAATTGTTAAATGAATTGTTTCAGTTGTACTTGTTTTTATTTTAGCTCTGTGTTTTAAATGTAAATGTTGATTTTAAACTTGTACTTATTTTGCCGCTTCTGCACTGTCTTGAAAACGTTTCAGTGTACATTTCACGGTGTGCTGTACTTGTTTAACTATGCATGTGACCAGTGGTGTAAAGTATTTGAGTAAATGGACTTCGTTACTGTACTAAAGTATTTTTTGGGTACTTGTACGGAGTATCAAAAATATAAGCAACTTTTACTCTACATTTTTGATTGAATATATGTACTCTTTACTCCATTACATCTGAACGGACACTTACCGTTACTCATTACATCGTGATTGTGCGAGACAAGTCTGTATCATTATCTGCCATGGCTAATATCTGCCATCTGCAGGGTGCTATTTACCTTTAAGTGCTATTTTGAAATATTGAGGTGTTCAATTTAATTTCTAAATTAAGAAATAAAACCTCATAAATACAGTTTCTTGTTTTTACATTTCTTGGTGTTCTTTGATCTTACATACAGTGCGAGTAAAATATAGGGGATAGTGAATAAAACGACTGTATCTCTTTTGGAGACGACTGGTTCTGAACTATGAGGAATTCTGAGAAGCTGGTAAAAAAAAAACCCAACAAGATCATAAAGTGGTTCACCTGGCCAATGAAGGTAGGGATGAGTGATGAGTAATATATATATATATATATAGATACTCACCACTCATCACTACCTTCATTGGCCAGTGAATAACAGTAGGCCATGAAGAAAAATCAGTGTGTGGTTAAAAATCAATTCAATTAACTCACCTAAAAGAATCATAGGTGAAGCTGCATAAAGAACATCTTGCATTCAATCTCAATTATTCACGGATTATTACTCATTAATTATTAATAATAGTTGTGTGACTAATTTCATATGGTGTGGAGCTTCCTGGAGTCTTTGTTCCTCGTAGTGATTTTTCATTTATAGCCACAGCTTTTTTAAACTTCTCCTCCTCAGGTCACCCTTTCCAAACTCATCCTTCCTTCACCTCCTTCATTCTCCCTTCACCTCCTGCCACCTCCTTCATTGTTCCTTCACCACCTTTCATTTCCTTCATCCCTTTAACTCTTTCATCTCGTCTTCATCTCCTCCCACCTCATTCATTCCCCCCTTCACCAACACCCACCTTCATCATCTCTTTACCACCTCTCGTTTCCTTTATCCTCCACCCATTTCCTTCATGCACTCTCCTCTTCATCCTCCCTTCAACTCTCACTTCCTGTAGCCCCCTTCATCCTCCCCTTCACAACCACTCACTTCCTTCATCCTCCCTTCAACTACTCCCACCCCTCTTCACCACCCTTCACTTCCCCCTTCTCCACCTCTCACATCCTCCCTTCATCAACGCCCAATTCATTCATGTCCTTCCACCATCTTCATCCTCCCTTAATCTCTTGCCTTGTAACCTTCTTCACCTCCTCAGTTCCTTTACCTTCACCTCTTCCACCCCCCCTCACAACCACTCATTTCCTCCATCCTCCTTCTTCCACCACTTTCATCCTCCCCTCACCTCCACCCCCACACTCATCCTCACTTCACCTCCTCCCACCTTGTCACTTCATTCATCCTCCCTTCACCTCCTCCCCCCACATTCACCATCCCTTCACCTCCTCCCCCCACATTCATCCTCCCTTCACCTCCTCAAACCTCCTTCACCACCTCCTACCTCCGTCATTCTCCATTCACCCTTTAACATAAAGTGATAAAAGATGAAAAACAAACCTCACTGACTGTTTTAACCCATTAATGTGTAATATACAGTACTGTGCTTAAGTCTTAGGCACCATTTATTAGAATAAATGCAAACAAATAAGCAAGCAGTAAAACGTATCAAGATTTATTTTTTCTAAAAAGTAGTCAATATTTTGTGAGCTGGTTAGAACAACACAGGTTTGAATCCAGGTTTCTGTTCAGGGCCTCCAGTCATTGGGTGAATGAATAAAATTCCATAATCAACACCTAATTTAATCTACCGCGGTAAAAAGAGCCAAACCGGGGATTAGATTTAGTAAGACTGTGCTTCCATGAGGAAAGAGATCTGGAAATGTTTCAGCGAACACTTTGGCAAACATAAAACCACTATTTACTGTTTTAAAGTTTGTATTTGTTGTAATGTAAGTGTTTTAACACTAACCTAACACTACTGCCCAGTAGTAAACATCTTTTAAGCATAATTTTCTCAGGTGCCTAAGACTTTTGCACAGTCATGTATATATATAGTAAACAAATGTATATACTGGTGGTCCTTGGGTTACGACACAGTTCCGTTCCTACGACAGTGACATAACCCACATTTTGATGTTAGCTGAAACAGACCCTGGGCTAAGTCACTAAACGATCCTAACGCAGCTGTAAAATCATAATCTAGAACATAAAAACACATCTAAGCCACAGAAAATGGAAAATGACAAACATACTGTACTTTGTACACTATACTGTAGGATGCCAACTGCCTTACTCATTACTGCATATTCTTCCACCAAGTGCAACCAAACTAGTTTGCCCATGCAGTCCGTAAGTACGACCCTAACGGCGTAGCCCAAAACATTCTCATCTCACAAAAGTGAGCGTCGGAAACTTGAAACGGTGTGTGTCGAGACTGTCGTAACCCGAGGACCCTCTGTATGTAACAAACTATATAACATACACATGTATTCATGTTATTGTAAGCATGAATATACGGTGAAGTACTTTGGCCCCACACCTTAATTATACCCATTTTCAGTGAAGCGTATCCTGAAGTTTGTCCAAAATAAAGATGTCACTTTTCATAATTTAATATTAGTCGTGTTTTCTGTTTGTACACTTTTATCTGTGCAGTCTATAAAACTGAGTCTGAATCACTTCATAGAGAAATGACTCACTGAATTGACTCCAAATAGAACTAGAAATGATTCAAATTAAATTGTTCTTAAATGTGAAATTTGTGACACACTGAATCGATTCCAAGAAGATTTAGAATTGAATCAAGTTCTCATACACACACACACACACACACACACACACACACACAGACGAAAATACACACCGTTATTTATTATTTAATATTTTTTCTAATTATTTATTCTTTTCTCTGTGCTGTAGTATCGAATCAATAAAAAAACAAACAAACCCTGATTGAGAGTAACTCTGAATCCTGGCAGGATGGGACGGAGGGTCAGTGATGGGTTTGGAAAAGCTCTTCTTAATGTCTTTTCGAGAGGCGTGGATCCTGGGGTCCGCACAGGTGCGCACACACACCTGCACTGAAACCACACAGGAGCATCTCACCAGCGCTTTCCATTGCAGCCCCCCATTAGACCCCACCAGCCCCCCACCACCACACAGGCCTGCAGCTGTGGCCCCTTCTGGCATTTTCCAGTGTAAAATTCAGAAGTCTGTACAAAAATATCGAGACTCTCCGGCTGTTAGTAAAAACTCCAGGTGTGTGTGCAGGTGGACTGGGGGGAGGGGGGCAGGGGCGCTGTATAAATATTGTAGAAAATAAGGCAGTCTGTCAGTCTGTCAGTCCATCAGTAGGATAAACAGATAGAAAACATTTCTGGGAGGAAAAAATGTCTTTCACAGATTTGCGCTCTTATTCAAAGCCATGCTGTGAAGAGGCCCACCTGCTTTTCCTCTCTCTCACACATACACACACACGCGCACACACTCTAACAGACGCACGCACACACACACACACACACACACACACACACACACACACACACACACACACACACACACACCTTGCTCCTCCTCTACAGTGCAACAGGAAGTTTAAAACTACTTCATTCAGTAAAATAAAGTCATTTTGAGGTTAATGCTGTCCATTAAACAAGTTCAGGTTCGTTAATCAACTTTGGCTTTCGTACGCAATCATCAGTAAACCCCCCAAACTTCTACAGACAAATAAATACCTGTGTGTGCATGTGTGTGTGTGTGTGTGTATCTGCAGCACTTAAGAGTCCAGGGGTATCGCTCAGCCCTGCAGATCAACAAACAAACGAACTAACAAAAGTGTGGTGATGAAGATAAAGACAGATGGAGTGTGATATCATTCTTAGTGTTTCATGAGGAGCCGGACTGTGGTGATCTCCTTCATTAGTCTCTCTCTCTCCCACACACACACACACACACACACACACACCCTGTAAATCCAGACACAGGCAGCCTGGCGATGGGTTTCTCCCTTCAGTTCTGCTTTCAGCCAGCAGGGGAAACCAAAGCACAGCTGAGATTCTGAGGCCTCTAATGCGTCACACGTTGGAGTCTGTGCTCAGACTCTGTGTGTCTGTGTGTATGTGTGTTACTCCGATGGGGGCCTTAGAGTGTGTAGTTTCCGCTCATCGAGGCTTTTCCAGTATTTGAAGTTGTTGTCCAGATGCTGCATGAGATTCGGAAGATCAGCAAATGCTACAAAGAAAAAAAAAGCATGTGCACAACACAGAAACACACACACACACAGACACACACTCACAATCAGACATGCAGAATGAATATGCAGATTCTGTTTGTGTGCGTGTGTATGTGTGTGTATTTGTACATATGGTGCAAGTGTGTGTGCTTTTACCATCCCAGGCGTCAAACATGTCTGTGATGAAGTAGTCAATAAAGGAGATCTGTGATTTGGGGATACTGCAGGTGTTCCGGTCAAACACAGGCATCACCACAGGCAACCCCTGCCTCTTCTCCTCATCCGTCTATTACACACATACACATGAATAGTTGTTCATCACCAATATATTTACAATAAAGAGCAGCATTATTGGGTGTGCGAGTTGTTTGTGTGTGTGTTTGTGTGTGTGTGTGTGTGTGTAGTGTGGAACCTGAGCAAAGTACTCCTCTGAGATCCGTCCTGCCCACTCGATGCAAAGTTCCAAGGGTCTACAGGGGTTGGAAATATCTGCACACTTTATCAGCATTCGTTTCACCAGGATCCGGTTCTCCGGCACTGCCAGGATGCCCTTCACGGCCTCGTCATCCCCGGAACCCTGCAGTGGCGCAACGTAAATCTCATGAAGGAGGGCCGGGACCAGTAGGCAGTACTCAAGTTGAGGGGGGACGAGGGGGGACAAGGAGGGATGGCACCCCCCCCTGAAAAAAAACAGTCAATCATCCCCCTTCTAAAACGAACATCCCCCCGTTCCATCCTTTGTGCTATTTTATCAACAAATACCGAAATTACTACTGTTTTAATATTGGAAAATAGTACTACCATTTCAACATTTTGGGGGCTTTGTGCATAGGCCTATTGAGTGAAATACTGTGAGCCAGTGCTGGACTGGCCGGCGCAAAATCCGGCCAGCAAGTAAATATGTCAGATAAATGAGAAAATCCACCATCCCCCCTGATTTGTTTTTACAACTCAACTACTGCCAGTTGAGTTTATGAAGGAGGGGTCAGGAGCAGTAGGAAATGTTGAATGGCATGGGGCCAGTAGGGTTTATGAAGGAGAGGGCAATACCATTGGTTTATGAAGGATGAGGTAGGACTAGTAAGTAGGTTTCATAAAGGGGGGATGAGAACAGAAGGACCAGTAGGTATTATAGAGGGTTTTGGACCAGCAGGGGTTAGGATGGAGTAGGTGGGACCAGCAGAGTTTATGAAGGAGGGGGCAGGACCAAGAGGAAGGTGGATGTTTGGGAGACCACTTGACTTGTGTGTGTGTGTGTGTCTCACCCCATTTTCCTCCAAGGCAGCAAGTGGCTTGTTGATGCTGTTGACGAATTTGTTAACATGCTCAAAGTGTTTGGTCATTTCTGTGGCCAGAACCATGTCTATGATGGCCTGACGAAGCGAACGGTACTCATTCCTGCAGAAACAAAGATAGAATCATCATCTTCATTATCACCGCCATCAACACCTCCATCATCATCTTCACTACTATCACATCACTATGTCACCCTCATGATCACCATCACCATCACATCATCATGACCATCATCACCACCTCCATCACTACCACCACCGGCATCACCATCACATAACCCTCACTATCACAACCATTATCATTACCATCACCATCAACACCATTGTCAATATCCCCAACATCACCATCACCCCATTACCTTCATCACCATCACATCATCCTCACCATCACCACTATCACCACCATTATCATTACCATCATATCACATCACTGCCACAACCATCATCACCACCATTATCAATCACCATCATTACCTTCATCACCATCACCACATAATAATAATAATCACCATCACTGCATCACCACCCTCACCATAATCCCATATCATCACCACCTTCATCTCATCACTTTCCCATCACCTTCGTTATATCATTATCACATAACAATTATCACCGACTTCAGCACCATAACAATAATCACCATTCATGGAACTGATCACATCACCATCATCAGCAACTTTATTACCAGCATGAGCCATTACCACCATCACCATAATAATCAACAGTCCCACAGTCCCATCATCTTCATCACCATCATCACCACCATTACTATCACAAAACTATAATAATAATCAGTTCCATCACCGTCATTATTACCACCAGTCCCACCTTCATTATCACCATCACTATCTTCACATTACCGTCATCATCAACTTCATCACCATCCTCACCATCACAATCTTGATGTGGTTATGTGCAGATGTGTTGCAGTGTGTGTATGTGTTTGAGAGAGAGAGAGAGAGAGAGTGTGTGTGTGTGTGTGTGTGTGTGTGTGTGTGTGTACCTCTCCATGTGTTTGAATATGTTGGCCTTGTCGTCACGGGTGCTGAGTTGAAAGGCGAGAGCTGCATGGTGACTCTCCAGGACCGCCGTGTCGTTGTACAGCACAGCCAGTTCACTTCCAGCGTTACACAGAAACGAGTTTGTACGACCAGGATGATCAACATCATGAACTGTAGCAGCAATAAGAGCAGCTACTTCATCTACAGGATCCAGACTATTCTAAAAAAGAAAGAAAGAGAAAGAGATGATAATGTGTTTGTTCGTTTCTTTTGTTTCTAGTATTGTGAATCACCGTGTGTGTGTGTGTGTGTGTGTGTGTGTGTGTGTGTACCTTGACGCTCTCCTTGCAAAAGAAGCACAGTGGTGCTTGGTGAACCCTTTAGAATTGTCTACAAACAGCATCAGATGTTCAGATTGTCCTCAAAGTTGATAAAGAGAACCCATTTACATAAGACAAAAATCATTTGGAAAATAATCCAAAATGACATATCTGTCAGTGGCAAAGGCATTTCGACATAAGATTGGCAGGTAATTTGAAATTAGAGTTAGGTGTTTTCAGTGGTATGAACATGGCATGAACAAAGAAGGAGGAGCTCAGAAAAAGGGTTACTGAAGCTCATCAGGCTGGAAAAGTTTACAAAACCATCTCTAAAGCGTTCTGACTCCTCCAATCCACAGTAAGACAGATGGTATACAAATGGAGGAAATTTAAGACATTGTTACCCTCCCTAGGATTGGTGGACCAACTAAGATCACTCCAAGAGCAAGGCGAGTAACAGTCGGACCCCTGGGTAACTGTTATGCAACCGAAGGCATCTTTTGCACTGGCTACTGTTAATGTTCTTTAGTCCACCATCAGGAGAACACTGAAGAACAATGGTGTTCATGGCAGGGTTGCCACTGCTCTCCAAAACAAACATTGCTGCTTGTCTGCTGTTTGCTAAAGGTCACACGGACAAGCTTGAAAGTGGGCTGTGCAAAGAATTTGTTCTACCAAAGAATGGTTAAGGAAGAATAAAGTTAATGTTTTGGAATGGCCTAGTCAAAGTCTTGGACCCCCAAGCCGA
The DNA here is from genome assembly GCA_037974565.1 of Clupeocharax schoutedeni. Classification (NCBI taxonomy): domain Eukaryota; kingdom Metazoa; phylum Chordata; class Actinopteri; order Characiformes; family Alestidae; genus Clupeocharax; species Clupeocharax schoutedeni. The sequence continues at coordinate 10,228 of JBBPDH010212012.1, forward strand.
TGTGCAGGACTGATCAACAGTTACCGGAAATGTTTAGTTGCAGTTATTGCTGCAAAAGGGGTTCTCACCAGACACTGAAATGAAAGGTTCACATACTTTTGCCACTGATATGTAATATCGGATCATTTTCCTGAAGAAATAAATGACCAAGTAACATATTTGTCTTATTTATTTAACTGGGTTCTCTTAATCTACTTTGAGGACTTGTGTCTGATTCAAATCGGAAGATGTAGCAGCTCATATTTATGCAGAACGGTAAACCATTCAAAAGGGTTCACAAAGGGATGTCAGCAACGTGTGCTTGCGTGAGTGTGTTTATGTGCATATCAGTGTGTGTTTGTCTGTACATTGCAGAAGAAATATGTGATGGCATGCAAGATACCTGTGGTGTCTGTGAATGTGTGTGCGTGTGTGTGTACCTTGACACGCTCCTTGCGGAGAAAGTATGCGGTGGCGTGCAGGACATCGGCGGCATGGGTGGAGTTGTGATAGGAGTTGCTGCAGTGATAATTGGCTTCAATGACCTGCAGCCACGAGCGCAGAGTGGCCTCTGGACAGCCAAGGAACTCACACACACCAAACTGCGAGAAGATCTTCAGACCCAAGTACGTCAGCGGCCTGCCAGGAAACACACATCTGATCACAAGCACTCGTGTGTGTGTGTGTGTGTGTGTGTGTGTGTGTGTAAAATAGCAGACTTGCAAAACTTAGTCTTTACAGACTTCACAAGTACTGAATCCCTGCTGCACTGAAACTGTACCGCTTCATGGTTGCTGCCTCCAGACTGAAGATGTCAAAATCCCAGGATTCCTCATTCTCCATAGTCTGAGCTACACGAGGCGGGATGTCATTCAGAGAAAGGGGCGTGGCCAGGTGACCCGGGAGGTGATGTGGATCTACAGGAGAAAAAATGTGACACAGGACAAATAATTACCCACTACAGTAGTTTAACTGGGTATTTTAGTTTGTATTATAATGTGCATGTAGTGTGCATGTTAAAAGCGATACTGACAGTAATAGTAATCATGGCGATTATCTCAATGAGGATAACAGTAGTAATGCTGGGCAACGATTACATATTTTTAATTGCGATTAATTGCAATTTAATCTCATTATTATAGGCATAATTACATTCAAAAGTAGTGTATTGCACTATTGCACACTAACATTTTGTTTACAAACACTTTAAACAAATAAGGAGTTTTTTTTAACAGCGGTGTTCCATTTGAGAACACAGCTACAATTAAAATATTTCTTGAAAATCTCAACTGAAATATTAATGTTATTCAATCAAATATAAAACCAAAGCTGTTTGCTACTGCAGGACAATCATGTTTTATCTAGTTTGCTATACAAAAACAAAACAAGTTAGCCTCAGATTTCAGAGCATGGGGATGGAACCATTATAGCAGTGGAGACTAACTCCATACTAAAGTCTATGTCAGAGTCCTGTACGGGTCCACATTTGAAGACCCGCACAGTACAGCACAGCACAGCTCTTGCCTGTTCGCCCGTGATTATATCAAAATAAATCCGCAGCCGCCTGGGCCCATTAACATTCCGTCCGTTACCCACCTGCACCCGTGCTAAATTAAATTAGCAGCGCACGGCAGGACTGGCCTCCCAGGAGGCTTTGCGTGTGTAGTAAGTGGCCGGTTGGCACTTTTCTGTGTTTTTGAGGAACATTAGAGGGGAGTAGATGTTGTTATGTAGTATTAGAGATTATTTATGGTGAGTGTGTGTGTGTGTGTGTGTTAGTTGTGTTAAATAGTGAATGAGTCCTTATTGCCAGTCACCCTCCTCCAGTGTCTTAGCTCCGTTGTTGGACTAGTGGAGTAGTACCTGAACATGCCAGTAGGGGTGAAGTACTTTCTGAAGTACAAAGTCTAGTTCGAAGCTGTCAGCTGAGAATAAAGAGATATGGCGCGAAGAGCAGTCCATTTTCGCACATTAATATATGATAAAATAATTGTCAGTGATAATAGGGATGATTGTGACAACAGTGATAATTGTGGTCATAGTAGTAATATTGCTAATTGTAACACTGGTAATAACGGTGACGAAATGATAATAATAATGGTAACAAGTTATAATGTGATAATAGTGATAATGGTTATGATGGTGATAATAGTGGTAATGGTTAGAGTAGCAGTAATGGTGATAATGGTAATAATTGTGACATTTGTGATAATGGTGACAGGGAGCTCTTACGTTTAGCAGAGAAGATGTACTCATTCCCCGACAACCTTCGCAGTCCATCCTACACACACACACAAACAAACACATCATGTATTCTGATAATGCAGGCTGCTGATGGTGTAAATACACTCAGTGTTTAAATAAAGTGTGTGTTTGTGTGTGTTCTTGCCCCCCACCGTCATGAGTCCTCCGACGAGGTCGTTGGTGTGGGGGTCCTCGTCCTTGGTTCCCAGTTGTGGAGAGTAAAGCTCTGTCGTCCTGAGAATCTCCAGCACTCGATCCAGAGCCTCGGCAACAGGCATTGGACTGCTCTCCTGAGCAGCATTAATGATGTTTATTACCTACACACACACACACACACAAACACATCAGTCTACAACCCAGACACCCAGACCTGCTGCAATGAGAGAACGGTGTAACTGCAAAGAAGAACCTTAGTGATGGGAGCCTCGATCGTCATGGAGTGAATTCGAGCCATGGAAGAGTGTCTCCTCTGAGAGCTTCCTATAATACCAAACACACACACACACACACACACACAAACACAGCCATATCAAACACAATAATACCACACACATACACCAAACCTAGTAATGCCACACACAGTCAGACCACACACACAGATGCACGCACAGACACACAGTCATAACAAACACAATAATCACACACACACACAGTCAGTCCACACAAACACAGCAACACCAAACTCAGTAAGAACACACACTCACACCAAACAGTCATAGCACGCACAGGCGTACCACGCACAGCCATACCAAACACAGTAATAGGACATACATAATAAACACAGTCATAATAAGCATACCACACAGTCATAGCACACACACACACACACACACTACACTACACACACTACACTACACACATACCACAAATACCAAACACACCAGTAAAGCCACACCAATCTCTCTCACCATCACTCCCTCGTGAGGTTGTGGACCGAACATCCAGAGATCCTTTCCTCCGGTCTTTATGTTTACTGGACTGAACATCTGAAAAACAAACACACACACAAACTATTACATACACTAACACACACACACCCTTATACTCACACACAGGCAAGTGTTACACACACACACACCTAATTACACACTCTTATCCTCACGCACACTCCAGTTTACACAGACACAGTCTCACACACAAAAATAATTAAATCCTAATTAAACCAAAGAAAAACAGCCTTTCCAGAACTTTGTCTGCAGAATCTTGTTCAGCTGCACCCACTCGCTCCCCATTTCCCCTCCTGCATCTGCATCACTCTCATTATTAACCTTTAGCGCC
>JBBPDH010212043.1:0-13726 GCA_037974565.1 Clupeocharax schoutedeni
CCGGTGTGGCAGAGACAGCGGAGGGAGGGGTTCTCCGACAGTTGCAGGAGTTTGGAGCGAGAGGCGGGACTTTAGTTTGGCTTTGTCCTTTAATTCGTTATTTAAAGCTACGTTTTTGTCTTAAGACAGAGATTCCTTTAGGTTTGAAGATGTTCTGCATTTTCTATTCAAAAGTTTTGTTTTTATCTCACAGTGTGACAGAGTTGGGAAAAAACAAATTAACAAAGACACACACGCAACTATAGTTTCCATTGCTTGAAATGCCCATGTTCCTCATTCATTTTTAGCTTCCATTTATTTTGGTTTTGTTTGCCAAAATAGTCATCCCCTATTTATTTTTTATAAACTTATTTTTCTCTTTATTACTAAACCTTTAAATTAGAATCCCTTTTGATCTAATTGGCGCCCCCATTGTGCCTCAAAAAGTAGTCCATGCTGAATCACTCCATATCCTCCATGTGTATGGATGGATCTAAACTGGTGTAGGCTAAAAGGGAGGATAATCATGTTTTGGCTTTCATGACATTGCAAAAATCTATCTGTCCAGGACTGTAGAGAGGCTGGTATATTTTAAAACATTAACTGACAATCAGGTATAACTTTGTCATCCCAGCCATATACATTTAGTGCATAGTGAGACATCATATTGTTCTCCTGGACCGCAGGTACAACACACTGGAGAAACTGGAAATGCTTTCCTAGATTGGAGGAGGATGAGAACTGGGTGAAAATGGTTTGTCTTTGCCACTAAAGAACGTGGAGAAATCAAAAGGCATTGGTTATAGGGAACCAGTTCCAAATGTGGCACATGAACAACCAGCTCTTTGACACTCAAGGCACAGAAAAGGTTAGAAATCTCCAGCATATAGCATATTGACGTTATTTGGCTTATGATTGCTCCTGATAGCAAAACAAGTTCCTTTATTCTATTTTTGGTGTGTTCCCATTGACTAGCAAGCTCTTCTTTTCTACTGAATGACATTTAGCAAACATCTCAGTTATTTTGCGGCCTAAATCCCATTGCCCTTGTTAGTTTGCAAGAGTGAAATTGTGGATGACACACTTGGAAATTTGTTGTGCCCATTCAGAAAGGGAAGGCACGTCGCCCATACTGCCCGCATATCTCGGGGGTAAGGTGGCACTTGATATCCCCTTGCCTTTAACTAAAACAGGCTGAGAGCTTCAAAGACCCATCCACAGAAAGGTTCTTTATGCACCTTTATGCGTACACTCTTCCTTGCCTCATGTCACTTCTTTTACTAATACTTTTATTTAGCGTCTTAGTGTTTTTCTCTGCCATTACGCTCCTTCACTCCTCCACTGACTCATGCTCAGGATTTATTTGTTCAATCTTACTGCTATGTGCCTGCTTTCGCAGTTATGTGGAGGGAACTCATCAGACAACCCGAATCGCTTAAAATACAACACTCCCATCTGATCAGCCAATAACCTTCATATAAGGGATATTCTCAGATTATGTATTCATTTTCAGCTTTGGAGGATATTTCCCAGTGGCCTGCTGTCTATCTGTGCATCACATCTTGTCGCCTCCTGTGTGTCATTAGGAATGATGGCAGTGATAGCGATCAAACACGTGCACGAACACACACTGCCACATAAGAACTTGTGGCAGGATGGAAGTTATGCATACAATGCAAAGCAAAGTTCACTGAGTGAGTAATATTAAGGATCAACCACAGACATCTCTGTTGTGCAAATATCAACAATATCATCCTCAAGTAATGTAATAATGAGGCATATCATATTAAATGGCAGTTTTTATGATATCAAATACAGGGTTCACACATCCTTGAATTTCAATGTCGTGTTTTTAAGGTTTGAAAAGTGCTTGGGAACAAGTGCTTGAAACGGTAACTGTAGTCTTTTCATAAAAAATGATTTGTCTATGATGGGAAGCACATAGGGGCCTGGTTCTTGTTTGTGTAGGTTCCAAGTTAAATCTGGAGAAAAATAAGGACCATGTAGCTTGCTGTGGATTCTATCATTTGACTTATTTCAATGATTAAACATTTTTATGCTATGTCAAATTCCAAAATGGGTGTTTTGTCTAGCCAGTACTTTAATAGTCAAAAGATTCTTATCACCTACATGATAATTTCTTACTGCTGATAAGCACAAGGATGCAACTTACCGGACTCTTGTCACTGGGATAGGACCGCCCCTGCTTCTTCAGATGACACATCCACATCTACAATGAATGGTAATTCTGGGTTAGAGTATTCCAGTAATGGAACTGACATAAAGTGAAAGTGAAATTTGTCATACGTGAACACACCACAGCACACAGTGTGAACAGCATGAAATTCAACCTCTGCATTTAACCCATTCACCAAGTGAAGCAGCCGGGCACCCGGGGAGCAGTGTGTGGGGACGGTACCTTGCTTAGGGTACCTCTGAGGTGCCTAGCGCTCTTGGGAATCGAACTCTAACTTTCTGGTCGCAGGGCGAGTGCCCTAACCACTAGGCTACCAGCATGAATCAGTTCTTTAAAAGATGAAGTGGGGGGCTTAGTGCCCAGGGTTGTAGGAAGGAATAAGTGTGTATAGAGGGTTGAAAACTTTTTACCAAACCTTTTCTTGCACTTAAGGAGAAGTAAAGTTAAGCAGTGAACAGTTATGGACACTCATAGTATTGTTCTGTTGAACTGATTACAAACATTGCTAGCAGAGAAATATTACTGAACAGGTTCCGGTTGCTATTCTCTAACAAGCAGCGCTGTGTAGCTTCGCCTGGGTCCTAATGCCCGCCTGCTACCTACAGCAGCTCCAACAGCCACTACATCATTTTAATTCAATAATGATATTATATTTCAATTCATAGTCTTGTTTCTATTTGTAAATTGTGTATCTGCGCTCAGTGATATCTTGTATGAAAAGTTTGGATATATAATTTTAAAATAGTCTAATAAATACATCATATTTAGGGTGGCTTGGGATCGTTATGGGCTGGGCTTCAGACCCCCCAGAATCGACCTAACGACACCCTTGATGTCCATTTAACTCAGCAACACACAGAGGAATGAAATTCAAGATTTGAAAGGATCTTTGCAAAACCTTTGCAAAACCCATGAATCTTTGCATCTCCTTCTCTGACTGTGGTACTGGCTGTTCCTGAATTGCTTGGACCCTGAGTGGTTCCATACTAATGCCCTTTCATCCATAATGTATACTGAACATTTACTGACTTCTGATTAAAACCAGATGTTTTTTGTTTGTTAACAAACAAAAGGTGGTTTTGGAGTAGATATGTGAGAAATGCTCGTAGTTGTTTTAATATATGGGCATATTAGCAGAAAAAAACAAAATGTCATCAGTGTATACCATTACACACTTTCCTATATAGCACTTTATTCGCTAACCCTTGTAACACAGAGGCTTTATGGCATAACTAAGTACTCATAGTTTCCCCTAGTGTTGATGAATGTTGTTTTTCATTCATCACCAGAATGTATACACTTTATATATAAGAAATAGCTAAAAATCTTGGTTTGTCTAATAATTTTAGTGTTTGAAGAGAAAAGTGGAAGTGGAAAATAGTTTTGTTGTGTGCAGGATATTCGAAAAAAAAGGCAAGGACAATAGACAGATGTAACCTTGTTTCAGAGACTCTGAAATGTATTCATACATTTAACGCTTCTCTTAAAATCATCATACTCTGAAGGGATGTCAACCACCTGATGTTGCTGTGGGCTTTTCTAGGGACGTGCCATTAAGACAGTGATCAAAGCAGTCTGAGCCCCATTGTTTGTCTTTCCAGAAGACCAGTTGAGGGATTGTGAGTGAGGGTGAGTAAGGTTTACTTGGAATTCCTAAAGTACTCATTAATGTCTCACCCATCAAATTTCCCATGGAGCCCGAACACTAGGAAATGAGAGAGAAAAACATTTTGTTAAATCAATTTAAACTAATCTTTCATTTCAAACTGTGTTTGACCGTAGATGGTTTTGGTTGTACTCATTGTACTGCATTTCTCAGTTTAATGATGAGGACGTGATCGGCATTGTTTCCACAGTAGTAACACCATTGGTTTTTTCCATTCTTGTTCTTCTTGACTGGGGCATTTATTCCCAGGATGCATGGGTTCATTCTAAAAGATCATTCTTCACTGTGGCAAGCTATTTCCATCTTTAACTTTTCCCAGAGATTCCTATAATACATAATTTTTAAGGCTGGTTCATTGAAACTGCTGCCAGCATCAAGCGACTGAAATTTCAAAGCATACGTAGCTGCAGTCTTACTATCTTGAGTTAATGCCGTGATTGTTTCCCCCACTCCTGTAATGGGACAATCCCCTTAAAACTGCTTCTTCTAGTGATCTTAAACAAGCTATGTATTGGTTCCAGATAGGTATGGCCCACTTCAAAACAAAGGGGATTTTAACTTTGTCCTGTAGAAAAGCATGGTGTACAAATACCAAGTACACTGTAACAAGAAACCTTTGTCAGGATTACTGTCCAATCATTCAGGTACTGGCGTAGTTATGATATGATTTGAAGGCGGGGAAAACATCACTTCTGCTGACTGTGGCATTACCATGCTAAGTGGTGTTACCCTCTGATTTTTTAAAGCACTTAATTTATTTGTTTAAAAAGCAGTTCATAGTTGTCCAACGTGGTACCCTGGCGAGAAAATGCTTGTTGGATAAAATTGGCTTCATTTTCTGAAGTTTTCTGTAACCAATGGTGGAGCGAAAGTGTAGTTAGAAGTTTAATATCGTAAACAGTATTCGAGGTCACAAGCGTTGGTCAAGGATCAGAATACCATGATGAAGAGAATTCCGAGGTGAGATCCATTTTACATTCCATGTCAAGCAGCTAAAATCAAAGATATACAAAAAAAATCAAAAGCCAAAAACATGAGTATCGTTGGCAAGGGTAGAGGCATAAGACAGAATACATAACAAAAGAGAATAAAAAATGAGAAACAGTCTTTATGACAGCGTGCACTAATTGAAATAAGCATTTATAAATGTTCATATGGGTTTATGTCTGTTGTCATGAAAGGAAATTGTATCATTTTGTATAACAACCGTCAGTTAGTTGTTATCAAAGTTATGTATGCCCTCTGTGTCTTCTCTAAGCATATGTTATAATGTGTACAATAAAAATGACCTGTTTGCAATAAGAATATAATCAAATTAAATGTTTATGCCAAATCTTATCCAAAATATGTAAGATCTAATGAGGACTGTGGTTTTGAAATGAATGCAATTAACGGTTTAAATTAATTTAAACTGACATGTCAATCTTTGATATCTAACACCAAACAGAGGTATATCATCTAACTGATGGTTCATGACAGGTTAATTTGCATATTAATGACATGTTAATGACATGTTATTTTGCATATTTAACTTTGTAAATAAGCAAATAATCTTGAATCACTTATCTTTAAATGTCTATACAAAACCCTACATGGTCCTTGAATCAACTAAAGTCATTACCATAAAAGTTGGAGTGAGTGTTTTTAGAGGACTGAAAAGAGGGCGTCAATGACCAGCACTGGGAAACACTCTATTCGATCTTTTTTCGAATTTTTTTATGAACCTTTATTTTAAGAATGAATTTGTTTAAAAGGATCAGTGCTGTATTATGAATATATTGTGACGTATGCCCAAACATGAGAAACAGAAGTCACAGAACATAAAATGACGCATTACACATTTGTGATCACAGTATTGTTGTGATCACAATGCAAACAATTACATTGTACATTCCCCTTTACACCTCAAAGACAAATTCTGACTTTCTTGTACTTTTCCATTATAATAATAATAATAATAATAATAATAATAATAATAATAATAATCATCATCATCATCACGATCACCATCTTAATCTTATTAAATAATATTTCAGTAATAATAACTATATTTACCAACACCCCCCTGTCAGCAAGAAAAAATGCTACCCTAACTACCCTAACACCATGATTCACTCGGGTGTGACATCATGTAGAATAATCGTGATGTAGAATAAGACTCATATTTGAACATGAACATATGACTTGTAATGCTGTATATTGTTCATTAAAATGCATTGTGGTCTACACGTGTATAATGTAGAGGGCTTATATGAGCGTTGCTCATTTCCTTTAGCCGTTTTCCCAAACTAGGTATTTATATATGCATCCCATGAGGCTTCAGACACTTTATTCGTCATAATGAGAAGTGCATATATTGCTGCACTAGGATTATCTGTATCTACATATGACTCGAGAGAACAGGTATCTAATGCCACATTTCCCAAAATTAAAAAAAAAAAGCTAATTACAAGTGGTCATATTTTGTGCATCTTTCTACATATTGTTCTTTGTAGATCACAGCATTGATGACAGCTGGGGAGGCAGGCTTCTCTCTCTTTCATTTTGTATAATGAAATAAGAGCTCCCTCAGTGAAACTGATTGGATAAAAAGCTTCTCGTATACGCTCAGTTGTATTACCGTCTGGGTTTGTCTCATCTGGTCAGAAATGGTGCTTTTAAAGCTTGCAAAGTCTATTGATTTACTCCCGAATCTTGCGTGGAGATGTTGGGTGGAGGTTCATGTCTGTTCTTCTCAGGAACAAACAAGGATGCAGAGGAAAACTGCGTCTTTCTCCGAGCAACTGTCAGAGACACGAGAACACTCAGAAAACACACGCTCTGCCATTTTCAATCTGTATCATGACCATCAGTCAGACGCTGCCGAGGTACCTTTGAGAAAGATGATGCTCCCCAGGTGCCTTATTGGTGGTAGCCCAATAAGTGATTGGTGAATTAGTTCATTGCAGAGAAACCATTCCACTGTGTGTTGTGCTTGTATGACTATGCATGTGGCAAATAAAGAGTCATCTTCTTAGTAAATGTCATGCTGGTCTGGCTTTAATTCACACTGGCTAGGTTTAAAGTCCTCATCTTTACATAGAAATCCTTGCTTCTTCAGTTGATGCAACACAGCTTTCACATAGTGTACCTAATGTTCAAAAGCCCTCTGCCGACAAATTGGCATGAATGTATCTCTGCATTAGGAACAGCAAATGACGCACATTATATTTCAGCAAGCGCACGCTGTGGACATAACATCAAAAAGTATTGCACTATTTTACTGCCAAAGTCTGGTGAGGATCATCTGACCCAGCTAATACAGGGTTTCAGCATTGTATGAACTTCTGTCTTGACAAAATAACATCTAATTTGCTGCTAAGCTCCGCCTGGTTGAAGTGTATGTGGCTGTGACTGCCGAACCAAGCTCTTATTGAATTATGTAATAACGTCATTGAGCACAGATGAACAATGAGCACAGATGAACACATGTTTTAGCCGTTATACATCGCCTTTAAACACCTCTTAAGCATTTTTTATTTTATCTGGCTCATGTTTGTTCCTTTACATGCATGTTTTATTTTCAGAATATAACAGAATTATTCAGATCATACAGTGTACTCTGGGGTCAAATATCAAAAATGTGTGGGGTCAAAAATGTGTGGATACCTATTTTAATTTGTGTGTTCAGCTAGAACAGACACACAGAGACAGCACGTGAGAGGTGAACACTACCTGCTTGTGCCGACTGTAAGGTTTGGTGGAGGAAGAATAGTTATTCATGGTGAAGGATTTTCATGGTTTGATCTCCTTTATTCCATTTTTATAAAAATTAGTTAAATGTTTTCCAGTGTTCCATTTTTAGCAATTAAATGGAAATGTTGCATCACAATGTAGAGAGAGATAACCTTCTTAAGTTTGTTTCCTGTATGCATTTTGCACTTTGGCAGTATCTGGAAATATTCAGGAGTTTCGAGCTGCTACTCTCCCCATAATTGTGAGTCTCCAAATCTCCGCTTTCTTTTATTTTATTTTTGAGGTCCAGGGATATTCATCGACCATTTAGGCCTGTAGCCCGGAGGCCAAGAATACTCCAACTATGTCCATTGGTCTATGTATTTTTACTTCATCAGTAAAACATGTCATTTAACCTGTTTATGCTTTTGGATTGAACAAATAGTTAAATAAATAAATTAAAATAATAAATGACAGAATATTTAATATAGATATTGTATTTTATAAACAATACTGTGCATGTAAAGTTACATGGTAAATTTACAAGCACAGTATTGTTTATAAAATACAATATCTATATTAATTCAAATTCAACCAACCTTAATGCATTAAAAAGTTAGAAGAAAGAATAGCTGAAAACAACTTGTAGTTGAAATCTTGAGAGCTGAGTTTGATTAGATGAGGGAATAACTCTACAGTGCTGATGGAATAACTCTACAGTGCTGGGTGTAAAAGATAGTGGAGGAAAAATAATAATCATGTCTTTTATGGTTTTATCTCTTTATTCCCAGGGAGCAGACATGTCACACCCTGCGTTGACATTATAGAGAACTGTGTTTCCAACATTGCTGCAGCCGTTTGCAGAATGTTTACGGTTTCAGCAGGACTGTGTGTAGAAAAAAATGGTATAGAAGACTTTAACTGGCCTGCACAGACCCTTGAACTCAACCACACTGATCATCTCTGGGTTGAAATGAAACACTGTGAGCCAGGCAATATTATATCAGTGTTGAATCTCACCTACTAACTTCATAACAATGCTTGTGATTTTTGCATCTGTATATATTTGACTTAATGTGACTAAACTGTGTATGCTCCTTTATCTCCTCATCTTGTCTGTTGTCTATGCATGTTATGATCCCTGATATGTTTCATGACATGCTGTGCAGAGAGCGGGTTCTAAACAAGTTTTCCCATTAGCATAAAATGTCATGAGACGCATCAAACCTGAAGCCCTGTGTACGAGCATCCCCCTGTGAAATGAAACGAAATTAAGTGCTTCATAGAGATGTCTACTGCATTTTAAGGGATTTAATTTGATTTACTGAGCTCATATTCTTTTGGTTCTTTTCTCAAGAGACTTTTGGTAGCGACCCATTATAAAGGACCAGTGACCCTGCTGAAGCAAATCGCTGGAAGCCGTACAGCTCTAAATAGGGGGTGTATGTGACGTGTGAGGACCACAGAGGCGGCTGAGATCATACTGTAGAAGAAACCCAGGCCACTGATCAAGCCCTTATTCGTCTGTTTCACTAAGCATTTCAGACTAGAACACAAACACTCTTACCCTCACATATAGCCACAGTGAAATACATCCTGTGGTGATCCCTGCATTCGTAGTGAAAACTACGGATTTCAGAAGAAAAGCCTGCAGTATTTTCACCCAAGCTGGTGGAGCTGGGTCATGAATCATCAAGAAGTTGGAGTGAGGACCTTCACAAGCCTCCACTAATTTGTAATTCAGGCTTTTTTTTAGTGAGTTAGTCACGATTTCTGAGAGACAGGATCCACCGAATGAACTGCCGAAATCAGCTGGGGGACCTTTGGCATGAATTCCAAAGATTAAGTTTGTTTTTATATATTTTAGATACATACAGTACTAAAGACATTAGAATAAATACAAAAAAACAAATATAGCAAAATGATGATTTGTTTGTTCTTAAAGAAATATCTTGATTACCCAGGTTTACACTAATTACTGTCATCACAGCAATTAGTTCTGTTGCATTAGCAGCTACTGATTTAGTTTTATCAGCTAAAATAAGTACTGGATAAAAACTCTTAATACAAAAGCTCAAAAGATATTGTATTACAACCATTTGTATTTATTTTAACGCTAGCAAGGTTGTTTTGGATTGAATGTTTGATGACCCTGCTGAAATGACATTGTTGTTGAAATGAATCATCATTTCTACCTGGAAAACATTTTTGCATAGAGAGGGTTTATTTGCTGAATTTAGCATATTAGCATAAATGTGGCATGTGGTGTGTTTAATGTTTTTTTTTTTTTTTATCAGTTTAACTGCAAGTAACTGAGCTACCATTAGGCATAAAAACCATAACAGATCATAAAAACATGAAGCATACTATTTGCATTAACGTTGTTTGTACTTATTGTAATGTCCGTGCTTTTTTTCTAAACACACAAACAACTCCAAACCGAATAAATAGCTTTTGAACAAGGTTTTGTGGATGTTATGCTGTAGAGATCACATTTATTTGTTTTGTAAATCTGAGCACACCACCAATAACTGCGCCTCGGAAGACATCTATGATCCACGCGCGTAAAAGAACTGATTTGATGACGAAAGCAGTGAATTAACCTTTAAAAAAAAAAAAAAAATCAAGGGTGACATCACACCTGAGGTCGTGACGCGTTTCGCATGCCCACGCGCGCGCCTTCAAATCCGCTCCGTCGCGCGCTCCTCCAGCGTTCAAGAGGAGCGCGAGTACGGGGACATGAGGACCGAACGGGGAACAAAGCACGCGAATGGGAGCGCGAGCCTCAGCAACAACAACAACAACAACAACAACAACAACAACTACTACTACAACTACAGAGACACCACGAGCACAAGCGCGCTCTCTCCCACCCATGGTTCGAGCCTCAGCCTCGCCGTGCTGCTGCTGCTCTCCACCCTGCAGCTCTGCTCAGGTACAAGTTTCATCCTCTCCGTCTCCTTCTCTATTTATATATGTATCTATGAACACCTTACTGGAACTGGAAAAGTGTTTTATTTATCCATGAACACCTGTCTTTAAGTGGAAATGCACTTTATTTATAAGTGAACTCTCGTAAACTGGAAAAGCATTTAATTTATTTAACACATTTCTTAAACTGAGTATCTATATCTTCTTAGGGGAGAAATTTCACAATTCTGTACTACAAATTCCTCAAATGTCTATATAATTCCTATATATTATATTTACTGACCAGTAAACCTATGTCTTCTGAGTCTTATGCATATACTGTATGTGTAAGACTGAAGATATGAAAAAAGTACTATTTAACTAGAAATGTATTGCAAAACGCTTGCTGCGAGGCCGTTTTTAGTTATTAAAAATGTTGCCATTGCCAAACAAATGGTGTATTTCTAAACCGGTGTACTGTTTTTCACATCAGTGCACTCTGTACAAGTCTGTTTACATCTGAATGAAATATTAAAATAACTGGTGGAGTTAACCTTTAATGCAGCTTAGGTTCAGTTTAAAAACTGATGAACAAATTGCAAATCTCATAGAACTCACAGGAAAATGTAATAATTTGGACTCAAATAAAAAAAACATCTGAACACCTAATAGAATAATTGGAAACAGAAGTAAAACATTTTAGAAACTTACTGTGCAGAGTTTAGATCCTACAATCACAACCTTTACAAAGAACTGCCAGCAACAGGTTTTAGTTCCTAAAGGCTGCTGCATACTCCATCATTTATTATCAACCATTATTAGCGAAAATTGTTTATAAAACTAATGATTATAAAACTCACACCATTATACATACTGTTTTCTGAATAAGTATATAGTAGCATAAAATACATTAAGCTACTAGTCATTTCTGAAATGAAACTACTATGTTTGGATGGAGAACTCAGAAATAAAAAAAATCTTTCCATCTAAACAGAGAGCTGCTGGTTTAGGTGTTATTCTCTCAGTGTGTGTGTGTGTGTGTGTGTGTGTGTGTGTCTGTCTGTCTGTGTGTGTGTGTTGCTGTAGTGCATGTCTGACAGCTGTTGAAATCTGATTGTTTGATGGAATCCCTGATGCATTTTGGAAATCAGACTTAGAATGACAAAAATGAATGTTTTGGGACTGCGTCTTGACACACTGTCCAGTTTTGTACTTTGGCTTTCACTCTGCTCTACTCTCAGACTTAGAAGCCTTGGTGAGCCTTGGTGAGCTAGAAATAGAGATAGTGGATCTTTCACAGACGCTTGCATTTGAAAGTGCTCTTGGTTTTTCTGTTCTGATTTTGGTCAAAGCTGCAGAATAAGAGCCGTCACTTGAAATACAGCCAGGAAGGGCTCTCTGCAGGATGCCATTGGAAACACACTACAGTTCCCCAAAGAACCATGTTGTTCATTGAGATGTATATTTGAAGAACGTGTAAAGATATGAAGAACATTCATATAATGTAAAGTATGTTTTTTTATTACAAATTGAATATAAAGAGACATCCAGTGAAGAGAACTGAAGCTCTTTAATCTTTAAATCTTTTGGTTTTCTTATGGCTTCACACACAGGACCTGGAACCTGCATTAATAACCCCTACATGCCGCATGCTCATAGAAATAAGGATTTTCTGTAAGAGTGGTAGAACATGTTTTGGTTCTATATGAAACCATTTGAAACAGGTCTTTAACAGTAAATAGGAATTTCTACACCAGCCATAGTTACTATAGTTCTGTATATAAATAATGACATTACTTAAAAACCCTTAAAGAAGCTAATTATTAAGGGTGTATTCCCTTTATCATCCATAGAACTGTTATTCACTATGATTACTTGTTACTGCAGGATTCTTTTCTCTGAATATTGAAACTATTTTAGTTGTGACTGCTGTGGTCTAATTAATTTACAACAAATAAGCGATACCTCAGTACTGCAATAAAAGAATGACAGTGTTACTATTGGAATTTCATCTATTGATTAGATAGACCTGACCTGGGCAGTGCTCATTGCTGTGTATTGATTTGATCACCAGATCCAAATAAGGAGGTTAGAGCCAAATAAGGTTAGATTAGCGTTTAAGAAATAATCTTTTAGGACCTCTTCACTTTGCAGGTCTATCAAATCAAGCCCTAATGTCCCCCATTAAACGAAACAGCAAAACGGATCTTACAGAATTGTAAAAATGCCTAATCTACCAAAATACCATCTCCACAGCAACCTGAAGGATTTGTAAAGGGATAAAACTGTCGCATCGTGAGTGAGGGTCTAACAGGATACTTCAAATGTGAAGTGCTTTCTTACATTATTGTATTATTTGTACTGGCAGTGCAATGTGGAGGCGCTACATAGTATTACATAGTATTAGGTTAAAGATCGGAAACATTATTATTAATACAATTATTATTGTTTTTGTTATATACAATCCTGAGCAAGAGGGTAATTAACTTTTATTGTTTGCCAGTAAAAACATGCATAACACTGTATTACATGAAAAGAAAAGAAACATATTAACTTGGTTTAAAATGTTAATAATATGCTGATTAGAAGGGTACCGTTAGAAAAACACAGATTTGGTTCCAAACTTCTCAGTCCACTGCAACCATTGCAGAGATTATTTCAGTTCCATCAGTAACTCCTGGTTTAGTTTAATGAAGGAATGATCAGCTGAAGCAGGAATGTTTTTTTTTCTAAAATGCACTGTACTTTACATTTAGCTCAGTGCTTTACATACTGTAATAGAAAATAATAATGTATTTTTTTATTACATCAAATTTTAATTTTTTTAATATTGATGAATAAACATTTTATCTTACAAACATATAATCTTACTAATATATCTTTAATAATAGTTTATGGTACTTATAACGACAACAAAACTAAACAGCAGCAACAACAACAATAATAAGTATAACAATTACTTGTATATATTGTGTATATATAAACTAGGCATTAAAAATATATATTTTATAAATAAACAATGAGATGTTTATATACAGTAAACATTAAAAATGGAAAATAAACCACATGTATTACGACCAGGGTCACCAAAACTTTTTGTGTTGCTGTTATATCAATATTGTTTATGATATAAAGTTATATATATATATATATATATATATATATTAGTGCTGTTAGCAGTTAAAATTTTTGATCTAATTAATTACATGGTGTGGCGATTAATTAATCTAATTAATCACATTTAATCACACATACATACA
>JBBPDH010212053.1:0-13725 GCA_037974565.1 Clupeocharax schoutedeni
TAAAAGTGGTTCTCCACTGACTGGTACCAGCTTGGTTTGGTCCAGTTCAGTTCTACTCCCTTCAGTTTGGTTTCGTTAAATAAACATCTTCATAGTTTTGTATAAGATTCTTTTAATAATTAAATAATAATATATATTTTTTCGGTTTTCGGACAAGTGTTTCCCCATTTTCGGTTTTCAGTTTTGGTCCCAAAAAAAAAAAAAAAAAAATCCTTTCGGTGCATCACTAGTATTTATACAAATAAATGATACGCATAAAAATGGGGATATTAATAATAATAAACATAAATCCAATGTGTAAATGCAGCTTTATTAACAGCATTTTCATAACAACGAGCCAACAACATAATACGGGTAACATAAAGAGTTTTTTTTCCGCGGCCCGGGGGTTGGGGGTCACTGTCCTAATAAACTACTTACTCCCACAGTGAATAGCTGTGGACAAACATTATGGACAAAAGTATTGGGACGCCTTACTATTACGAACTTCAATGGCATTGCATGCACATATATAGATTAAACATGGAATTTGTCCCCCTTTACAGCTACAGCAGCTTCCACTCATTTTTGTATACCTTTCCACAAGATTTTGGAGTGTTTTGTGGGAAATGTGTGGTTTGGGACGCATTATTGCTGATTTTGACAGTGGGGGGGCAGTGTGCAGTCCGAATTTCCGCGAAGAAGAAGAAGGAGAAGAGGAGGAGACGGGACGGAAAACAACGGAACAGGCCGCGTGAACCGACTCTTGTTTATGTAGACACATTTAAGTCACAGTACACGTTGGGGTGAAACCGAGAGATATTAACTATATGAAAATATAGTATTATTTCAGTTTTTCCTTAACAAAAAACATATTACAATCGTTTAAAGAAAAAAGGGCGACGCCGAGATACGCCCTGCATAGCCTCGATAGCATGGAGAAGAACTTAACGCCCCTGAAGATCTTAGTCATTTTTATCATCGGTAGGTCAAACCCTAGATGCTTAACACATTCTTTTCCCATTCTACCATATAATGTTGTATGTATACCACTTAATTGTCTGCTCTTATGCTTGTTCTTTTTGACGTTTTGTTGTGTACAGTGTCGCGTGTTTTGAAAAGGCGCTAATCAGATCAGATGTATTATTATTAATAATAATAATAACTTCTTCATAACGTTAAAGTGATTTAGTGTCGTCTTTCTGCAGTCACTTTAGAGACGAAGCATTCTTATTCTCCACCACCTTACATTTTTCACTCCACCCTCAAGTGTTGTCGCAGTAGCAGCATGGATGCTGGATGCCAGTGCCACAATTCAATCAATCAATCAATCAATCAATCAAATTTATTTATAAAGCACATTTAAAACAACTTCCACTGACCAAAGTGCTGTACAAGTGTAAGACAAATAATAAAATAAAATATAAAATAATAAAATAACAATAAAATCAACAATAACAGTAATAAATAAGATAAAACCAGCTTAGTAAATCAAGAGGAATAAAAAGCGCATGAAAACAGATGTGTTTTAAGCATGGTTTTAAAATGATTAAGATTCTCGGTGGCTCTCAACTGCAAGAGGAGGAAATTCACCTGCACATATGAATATTTAAACTTATTTATTTGTTGTAATTGTACATTGTATTCTTAATTTTAGACCAAAAATAGTGTTTAACATGGATTAGGGTTAGGCTTATGGTTAGTGAAAGAGGTGGAGAAGTCTATTCGTCAGGTGGCAAGGCAGGTGAACATATGCAGGGTGACTTTAAAACAATACATGGAGAAGAAAAAGATAGATGGATAAGAAATAAGGCCAGGATATAAAATAACTAGACATGCCAATCAAGTCTTTGATGAACATATGGAGAAAGAGCTGGCAGAACATAAAAAGTCACTAGCAGAAATATTTCATGGTCTAATTCCAGGAAATGCTGTGAACTGGCATTTCATGGGACCTGCCAGCTGAATCAAAGAGGGAAAAGCAGGTTGGGTTGAGTATGCATTTATTAAGAAAAAGTAACATTAATAATTATTTCCCCAGGAAACCCTGCAGATAGTTCACAGAGATGAAAATTTGGGACTTATTTAGAGCATATAGCTTCAACTTATGCAAAGCTGAATGTAAAGTGCAATAGCTCAATAAGGGACAAATTAAGAGATATGTTAATAATGCTAAGAAACATTTAATCTTTTCTAGGACATGATTGGTTTGTGGATTTTACAGTACGCCACAATGTGAAGCAACCTCTCTAGGTAGAGCTACTGCCTTAAATAGGAACAACGTAGGGGGAGTTCTTGGCCTTTGATATTGTAAAAGCTCTTTAAATATCTTGCATTGAATTTGTCTGGGTTCCTGGCTGACCAACCCTGGTGAATGGGTTAAATACAGAGGAAGAATTTCGTGCTGTTCTTACTGTGTGTTGTGGTGTGTTCACGTATGACAGAATGGTCACTTTCACTTTAATTCTTTATTAGGACAGAACTTGTGCGCTATTTTGCAGTTTTGACACTGTTTTACACCTCCTCCTAAAAAAAACCCCATCTGTTAATTTGTGCATGCACATATAGGAAATCCACCCTATTCTCATGCCTGCTTTACTCTGATAGGATACATCCAGATGCTAGACTAAGTCAGTCTATCAGACAATGTACATAAACATTCTGGTGTGCTGCTGAATTATGCTACCTTGTTGGAAATATGCTATTGTAATGCTATTGTCTTATTGATTTATGCTTCCCTGTAGAAAAATGCTACCTTCAAGCTAATACAGTTTATACAGTCAGTTTAGCTCTGATAATGATGAGAAATAGGCAAATCTAAATAGATGGATAGATCTTTAGGATGTTCTGATGATTTATGCTGTTTTGTCAAAAATGCTACCATAACGCAAATCGCCAGCAGGGGTCACCTATGTGGTGACCCCCAAAGACCACAAGAGTAGCCCGCGGTTAGCGTAGTCTAACGTTTAATTTGATCCTGTTGCTATTCTTCTTTAATTACATTTGCATCTATATAGATTTGAAAATATCTAAAAAAAACCTTGTTATAAGTTTAGAACTCTGTTCTAGTGTATCAAACTGGTAGCTCTTTGTATGGCTCCGTACCTGGGAGGTAGCTCTCAGTTTCAAAAAGGTTGGTGAGTCCTTGTGTATTGATTCATGCTACCCAGTGGGAAAATTCTCCCGTGAAGTTTATACAGTTGCCAGTGTCCCAAGGTAGCACACATTTATGGGCATGGCACTGAATCTCAAGAGCGTGGAACAGCACATGTGCAGAAAGGCGTGGTAGCACATCTCAATGGGCAGCATAACACCAGGCCGTGTTAGTCACGTAGTGCGATTAATAAGTGCGTTATTTTTTCTGTTATTGATTGAACTAAATTTACAAGTTAGTTTGACAGCCCTACTTTAAATATTTGATAGTTCATTATTGTTACTACCCTTATTATTATTTTCATGATGCAAAGAATACATAACTGCTAGTGGTGCAACGGATCACTGTTGATCCGTGATCCGAACCGATCCCTCTCCACGGTTCGGCACGCATGTGATCCGCAAGAAAAATAAAAGCTCCGCTGAATGGTACGCGTAGTCAGTCTGTCAAGCGATAGTCATGGCCAGCAACATTTTTTCAGGTGCGCCCGCACCGCGTCGAGTTGAAAACCATGTAGCAGAGTTACAGCAACAGGTTTTCACTGGAGGAAATGGAGAGTGCGGCTGATGGTTGCTTAGCAACGACAGATGCTTATGAGGCGCAAACGCCTGAGTGCTTTTGGAAAGTAGGAGAAAAAAAAAAGCTCACGTCTGCTTTGCTTTCTTTCTTTCTGTTTTTGATGATGTGGACAGTTTTATTCTCCATGTTCAAAGTAAGAAGCAATAAGGCCTTAAACTGCATTTTAAAGTTGTTTTTGATTGTGTCCACATTAAAGAAAATAATTATGCCCTATATAGTTGTTATATAATTGTGTGGAATGTTTTTAATGGACAAAAATACTGAAATAAATGAAAGGTTTAATTTGTCTCATCTTTTTTTTGCTGATCCAAAAACTGATCCGATCCGTGACTTAAAATCATGATCCGATCCGAACCGTGATTTTTTTTATCCGTTGCACCAGTAATAACTGTAGTAAAACACATATTTAAATCGGTGTTATCAGGGTTAAATCAGTGTTATGTGAACAGTGTTATGTGTTATCTGAAGCAGGAGGGAGACGTCACCTGGGGGTGTGAGATAATTGAGGAAAGAAAAGATGCATAGACATACTTTTACATAGCAGTATTTCCTCTGCTAACATTTCTCTTTGGTGATCCTCCACATCTAAGCCAAAACAAAAACAGGTAACAATAAAATACAAAGTTGCTCATAATGAAAACAAAGTTGCTTGTTACTCCATCTCTTATCAAAGAGTGGCTGTGATATCTCTGACAGTGTGTAGCTGTACTTAACCAAGCTGCTCAACTACCAACTAACAGCTGCATACTGTTTCTTAAACCATGAACACCATGTACAATCGCGCTTGAGAGAATTGAGAATTTTCTGCGTTCGTGTAAATAACCAGTAATAAAAATTATGAGGATTATTATTTTTTTGGACATGCTTTGAAAAATGCAGTATATAAAGATCATCTCTGCAGACGTATATCTGGTCATTTGTTGCCCATAATTCATGTATGAAGAACAATTGTATCACCAGAGAAAGACAAAAGACTTCACTACTACACTGTAATATATGCAGTAACTAAACAGTATACCATGTCATTCATTACATATATTGCATTTGATTGAGGGTGTTACTTGTGTAATCTGTGAAATTAATCATAATGTCAGTACTTTCCAGATTTATTTTGTTTGTGAAATCTTTTTGTTTATGCCTGAGTACACATTTTTTTCATATTTATTATTTTCATAATTTTTAAATGACACAAACAGTAATACAGTAACCCTCCGCTTTTTGCAGGGGTTGCATTCCAAGACCACCTGTGTATAGTGGAAAAATGTGTTGTGATGTGGTTAAAAAAAACTATTATTTTTATAGTGTAAACCCTAAATATGCTCCCAAATCACTTTAATTTAAAACTCATTATCCTTAAAGGAAATGTAAAGGTAAACCCGTATCCATTCTTTGTAGAGCAGCATTTCCCTGTCCCACACGAGACAATTTTACAAAATAAGTAAATTATTTAGCGCAAATTTATGAAAATGTATATATTCCTGCGTAAAAAGCTGTGACATCTGGGCCTCGTAGCCCATGATTTCTGTCAGCCTTGTTAAGACTGGAGCAGATGATTAATTATTTCTTACCTTTTTTTTTTCTTAGGCCGTGTATGCTGTGAGCCCATCTTTGTTAAGACTTTGGAAAACTACACTTTCACGCCTACAATAACAGGACAAATTGAGTCAATTCTGTGGAAATTCAACAACGACAAACTGGTTGAGTATGATAAAGGTGGTGAGCCGAAGTGGTATCGATTTGAAGATCGTGGAAATCTTGATCCGAAAACTGGAGTCTTAACACTTCGGGGACTGACTAAAGACCAAAGCGGTTCGTATGAAGCTGAAATCCAGGTGACTGGAAAGGAAAAGCTAGATGTTTCAGATTATAAAGTTACAGTGATTGGTAAGTGAGTTTGTCATATTGTGAGATTTATACATCCTAAACATAGACACAGGCCTGGGAAATTAAAGCATTTTAACAGACTAATGTTCAAAAGGGGTCTCATTAATAACATTTTCTACCCAAAATACAAAACTGGAATCTATTAGGTAATAGTTGGAAGGAAAGTGTATGCAGAGGTTCATAATTAGTGGTGATCAGGTACTCAAACTTGATAAAACATTGGACACACTTTTCCTTCCTTTGTCTTTTTCATACGCAAGACTGCAGTGTGTTAAAATATTGCATCTATGTTTTCACGTTCATTAAAATCACCTTTGAGAAAACATAAAACTAATATTGTGCACGAAACAGTCTTGATACAATGACATTTTATCGTTTTGGCTTGACACAGGTATTTACAAGCTTCCAACTGCTGTGTGTGAACGAAGCAGGAAAAGAAATTTTAGAATGCCAACACACAAAAAATAAATTACAGTAATTTCTGTGCCATTAGCAATATTGATCCAAAAATTAATACATGATCACTGTCCGTTCTAGTTAAAGTTGCATTTCCTGGAATTAGAATTAATAAAACTTAAACCTAAAATGCCCAGCTATCTCCAAAGTCCTGTTATTCTAATTCCATCCATCAACAACATCCCATTCCTTAATGCCTACATGAAGTGTTTCCAGTACTGAGCTATGGCAACACAAAGTTATATTTATATCTTTTACATATGTATAATTACATTTTGTTTTACAGAACTGTGTTTTGCTTTCCATTGAAGTATCTGTTGGATTAGATTAGGTCTATTTGGCAAAACAGGCTGTATGATTGATATTTCACAATTTGGTTAGTAGGTTATTATGTTGATAGAACACCAATATGACACTTTACAAGACTTTTTTTTTTTTTTTTAGATGTGCACAATTTCAAGAAGACTGATCTATTATAAAGAAACAAAATTAATGTGTGCATACTCAGCACTTTATACATTTTTATATTTTTATGCCCTGCTACAGTTGGAATACACTTTGGAATCCACATAGTTTTATAAATAAGTCCCCAGGTCATCATGTCTCTGTTTAATCAGTCCTTGTTAGTGTATTAAATCTGACATTATGTAACGTAATGACAAGCTAGGATTTTTAGGCGCTCGTGATTTATTAAATCGGTGATTTGATTACTTAGTAAGTCAAAAAAAGAACTTTCGTAAAAAAAATTGGTAAAAGGAACATTTTAAGAACAATAATAATATGAAACCATATTTCAGTGATGCAACATAAGACTTTGCACATTAATATAGTATACTATATTCATTTAGAATTTTCAAATAAACTAAATCCTTACTAAAATATGAGTTCAATATAATGAGTTTAAATATAATTGGGGTTATAAGTATATGCTACCAGAATTTAAACCTATATTTAAATTTATTCTTTAAGTATAGGTTCCATATGAGGTATGGCCAACATTTTGGATAATAGCTTAGTTATATATTAATAATATAAACAGTCCTAATTAGCCCAGTAATAACTGTGTTAGCAGACATTAATTCATATGTTTGTTCTATGCATATACTATGTGGTATATATGTCAGGCACAGAAGTGTTTCTGAAATTTAATACAGTGTATTACCTGCTTAACTGCTGTTGTTGGACGGTACACAATTGAAACTATACCAGGTTAGAAGTAGTCTGTATTGGCCAGTTTTTCTTGATGGACTGTTCAGACAGTCAGTAATTGTACTACAAACTTGACCGAGTGTTGTTTTAGTTTTCTTGTTTACTTTTATGTTTCATCAACTGTTAAGAGATGAGACCAAATTACTTATTTATTTCTGTGTAACTTGTAGCCACAGTTGGCCACATTAGCATTCCTATGCAGATTGCATTGTGCATGTAGTGTAGCAACTATTTAAAAGGTACCATGTTAAATGCTGACAAAAAAAATGTATTTGCCCTCAGATCCAGTTCCAATGCCGAAAGTAACATGCAATGTAACCGACAATGGAAAAACACTCGAGTGCTCCGTGGACCCTCTGCTTCAGGTGGATTTTGAATGGAGTGGGCCTGATGGCATCAAGCAGCCTGGACCAACATTACATATCCACCAAGAACCAAGCCATGAGTCAGTTTATTTCTGCACTGTAAAGAATAAAGTTGACATTAAAACCACCCAGTTTGCTCTAAAGGACTGTAACACAGGTAATATTTTTCACTGTAAAAACTGTTTCACTGTTGATGTAACTTTCATGCTTTAGGTTTAGTGTGTGTGTGTGTGTGTGGGGGGGGTGATCTGGGGAAGAGAAAGCACCAGGAGGTTCACTATGGGAGAAATGCGTACTGGTTGAGAGTGTGATGGTCTGTGAAGTGTTTTGCTGCGAAGCCTTGTGATCTGGCATTCATGTGGATGTTACGTTGACCCGTACCACCTACCTAAATATTGTTGCAGACCCTGTACACCCCTTCATGGCAGTGGGCAGAGGCCTCTTTCATCAGGATAATGTTCCCTGCCACATTGAAAAAAAAAAGTTCAGGAATGGTTTGTGAAACACGACAAACGGTTCCTCCGATTCCCCAGATTTCAGACTATTTGAGCATCTGTGGAATGTTCTTGACAAACTAGTTCTTTGCAGCTTACATGTTTTAAAGGATCTGCTGTTATATCTTGGTACCAAAAATAACAGCACACCTTGTTTAGAATTCTTGTTCAGTCCAAGCCCTGACCGCTGTTCTGGCAGCCAGATATTAGGCAGGTGGTATGGCTGACTGCTGTTTGTATCTGTACATTGGATTAGTAATTTAAATTGTCAGCTTCTCATTTACCATATGATTTTATTTTTGCAGGTGGAGGTTATTCTGCTGGTACCATAGTGGGAATAGTCATTGGAGTGGTCACCGGCATTGTCATTAGTGTTGTTTCTGCCTTATTTATCCGCAAAAAATTGAAAAATACACATGAGCTTGTTCCAAAAAGTTGAAGCAAACAGCTTGCACCTAGATCACAGTTCTGTTACCACTTCACAATACATACAAAAAAATACTCCCTTTCACAAAGAATGTGACGTTTCAAAACATGGTCTGTTCTTAACATTTCTTTCCAATAGCCAAATGAATAAGCATATGTGTTTTAGGCGGTTTTACTGTCTAACTATGTTAGTTACCAACAAAGCCAGTTAACAATGTTACTGACCATCATTTCATGTTTTCATGAAAACCACTTTTTTATGAGCATTCTGCAAAAAATGAATCAATTTCAGTTGAACAGAAGCAGGTTGTTCTGATAGGACTTTTCACCCACAACTGAATTTGATGAGGATGCAGAGAAGAAGCGCTTTAGACACAGTTAATAAAACTGTCTCGCGTGGATCAAATTGAAATACTTATTTCCCTCATCCCTGGTAATCCACTGTATATGTGTTCACACTAAGTATATCTCTCCAGCTACAAGCGCATGTAGTCCAGTTGCTTGCAGTGTTTTTATTTTTATTTCCTCAGAGTATGATTCTTTAAACATTTGTAAAACTTCAGCTATTCACTGAATGTTACAGTATGTGCATCGTATGAAACTCTCCAGACAGTGTTTTTACAAAAACAGGTTAGTGTGAGACCTAACTGTCCAAACTATAACAAACACAAAACAGAGAATGGTGTAATTTGACAACAATTACAGGCCAAACGGATTAAACAGAAAAAGCAGTCTGTTCAGCGGACATTTATATTTGCTCTCATCACATCTGGCTTAATAAGAAAATAATTTCAGTTCAGGCTTCTCTCCTTCTCTGTGCTCTGTATCCCTGCTTATGGAGAAGTGGAATTTTTAGAAGTCGAGTGCACTTTAGATCTTAAAGCTTTGAATCGCATTTAACAATAAATGTGTATTATACCGAATGGACATCATCAAGATTTAGGATTCTTTGTCCATCGTTTTCTTGTTTCCTTATTTAGTATTGCTTCTTTACAGTGTGGGACAAAGATCACTAACACATCTCATATTTATGAACTGTTAATGATTCATAGTAAACGTACCAGGTATTAAATCTTTGCTATTTTTAATATTAACATGAGATGCATCATGCATCTCCATGATGCATCTCAGCATTTTCCATATTTAACGTGTATCTTTTAAAATTTCATTGGTGAAACATTAAATGCACAGTTTTCTTTTTACCTTCGCTATATTCGATCAGTCTAGACATGTGGCATCTTAATAGACCCCTGAAGTCATTTCCTCATTCTGTTGTTGACATCATGCTTATATTAGGACTTCCTGGTCTGATTCTCCCTACACAATGGCAGAATGTTGCTGAGAGAAGTTTCCAGTGTGCAGTGTACAGAAGGGATTTGTTTCCACATCTGGGCCAGGTGGAATCTGATTTATTTATTTTGTTTTATTTTGTTTCTGTGTGTTTGTGTGTGTGTGTGTATATATATATATATATACAGTAATTCCCTGGTTTTTGCTGAGATTATGTTCCAAGAGAACCCGCCTATAGTGAAAAAAACGTGTTGTTTTGGGGGAAAAAAGATGCATAAAATTGCATATTTTTGTAGTGTAAACCCTAAATATGCTCACAAATTTGCTACTCTTAATGAAAATGTAAAGATAAACCCGTATCCGTACTCTACAGTTTGCACTGATCTCCTGCAGCCCTAGAATGTAAATACCAATGTTGCCGCTGTACAGACTGCACTGTAACTCGTGTGGGCATTTTCTTTGGTATGCGCTGTTTTCTTTTGTATCAGCAGGGTAAATACAGTAATAATTTATTTTTAGTAATACAAATGCAGTGAAATGTATGAGTAATCACCAATCATTTTTACAGTTAAATAATTTGCTGTTTATTCTGTGGTGAGTTGTATTAATAATTGGCACTAAAATACAGTGATATCTGCTGTTTTCATGAATTTGCTGTTTTTTGGCAATAATTATTAGTTCGGTTCTAAGAAAAAATCACTGAATTTGAAACATTTAAATTTTTAATTGCGCTTAATAAATTACCCTTAAAGAAATGGGGTGGCCGTTGGGCGAGCTGCCATGCTGAGATGCAGAGAGAGAGAGTACATTCAGTAGGGCAGCAGCCAATAACTAGAAATTAAGCTGAATTTGTATTTGGAATACTATTTGTTGTTAGTAAATTTTATGTTTTAAGCATTTAAAACTTTAAATGAGTAAAAACAATTACCACGAGAAAAAAAAATGCGGAAAATATTTGCAGTTTCAGCGTTGTGGAGATTTCCACGTAAAAAAATCAGTTTGGTTCTCATAAAAAATCCACGTGTGACTGAATCTGCGACTCCTGATCCGCGTAAAACTAGGGAATTACTGTGTGTGTGTGTGTATATATATATATATGTATGTATAAATAATGTGTGTGTATGCGTATGTACACTTTTTTTTGGCAACAATTCATTCTTTCAATATGAATGTGCACATAGCAACACTTTTTTTGCCATTGGATTTAATGTGCAATAAACTGTTTTTGATTAATATTGCTGGCACTTTGTCTTCTTAATCCAAATGTATTTGTAGTGAGGTTTTTTGTTTTACCTCAAATCATTAAAGCATTTATATAGTAATTGAAGTTGATGAAGTTATTGAGGTTGAAAAGTAATTTTAATAGAAGCATGTCATCTACATTTACGGCATTTAGCAGACGCTTTTATCCAAAGCGACTTCCATACTCTACCTCCAGGGGACAGTCTCCCTGGAGCAAGTTAGGGTTAAGGGTCTTGCTCAAAGACCCAGTGATGGTATGCTGATAGTATGCTGATGGTAGGATTTAAACCCATGACCTCTTGGGCCAGAGGCAAGTGTCCTACACACTGAGCTACCTCCACCCATCCTCCTCATCTGTGTCAGATGTGTAGAGGGAGTATAGCAGGTGCATACACTCGCCACTGCTGTACTCCCTCTACACTTCTGTGTGGCCACTCATTGTTCAAACACCATTGTGAAGTTTGCCAAAAATACAGTGGTGTTGGGCCTCATCTCCAATGATTAGACAGCCTAGATGGACGAGGGGTAGAACCTAGCACCGTGGTGTCAGAACAAGCTGAACCTCCAGCTGAACGTCGGAAAGACAAAGGAGTGGACTCCAGAAGGAGACAGCAGCAAGACTACAAGCCCCTTATCATAAATTAAGCTTCAGTGGAGAGGGTGCTGTCCTTCAGATATCTTGGTGTCCACATCTCCTCAGACCTTACATGGACTGCTCACATTCGGGTCCAGTCCAAAAAGGCTAGGCAGTGCCTGTACCACCTCTGACAACCCTTTCTAGCTATGCTGCTCTAGCTAGAGATGCCTGAGTCTTAACTTGCACTCACATATAAGTAATCCTCTGCGAATTTAAACAGAACTAACACTGTTCTCTCCAAAGGGGAACTGATCCTGATGTTTATGGACTATGTTTATGGACTATGGACTTGCAGTTAATCTTCCAACAATATTTACCTCACTGTCCAAACCAACTCTGTTAGCAGTAGAGGGGCTATCTGCCTATAACCTTGTTCACTAAGGCCTTCTCTTGTTCTTTATTTACTATTCTTGTTCCTTTCTCTCTGGGTCAACCTGAGGAGAATGGGTTCCCCTTTTGAGTCTTGGTACCTCCTGAGGTTTTTCCTCCAGCTGAGGGAGTTTTTCCTCACCTCTGTTGACTCTGGCTTACTCACTAGGGGCTCGGACCTGGACTCTGTAAAGCTGCTTTCTGAAAACCTGCTTGTAAAAAGCATTATAAATAAAATTGAATTGAATTTTTCATATCATATCTGATTTCTTATTACATTACACGCTGCTACACTGTACATGCTGCTTATTACTCCGGTCAATCTGATTACATTAAACTGTTTACATTACTCTGCTTGCATGGCTCTGTTTTACATTGCTGTGCTAATATGGCACAATGCACTAACATTTCACTTGCACAGCATACACACTGTTGCTACATTTATATAAATACATAGTAAAACCTCATATTTTATTTACTTACATATTTTATCTCTAAAATTGTACTTGCATTTATACTTATTTCTTTATTTTATTTGTGTTTCAGAAAATCACAGATAAAAAAAAAGTAAAGTTTATTTACTACAAGCCTAGCTAAGAGCCATGCCAGGCTTGGTTTTTGCAGTTTTTCTGTTCTTGTGTTATGTTTGTTTTCTATTTGCCGTGATGCCAGCGTTTAGCTGAGGAACATGAGTTTTTGTTCTGTTCTGCTTTTGCTCTTATGGCATTTTGGTTTAGTTTAGGTATGCTCTGTTTTGGTTTGGTGTCTTTAGAGTCTGTATTCCCTCTTGTGTGGCCTGTGTGTATCCCTGCCTGTTCTGTGTCCCTGTTCCCTTTGTAGGTTCCCCTGCCTGGTCCGTGTTCCCGTTGACCTGTTCTATGTGTCTCTGTCTGCCATGTTTCCCTGCCTCTGTCTGTCTCTGTCCAGTCTAGGTTCATGTTCTCCCTCCATGTCCTCCCTCCATGTCTTCTTAGCCTGTTCTGTGTTCATGTTACCCTTTAGGTTCCCCTGTCTGATCTGTGGTCTCGTTGACAATAAAAACAAGCAATGATCATGGAATCCTGGTCTCACGTCGGGTCACGCTCAGTTCCAGGTAGCTCTGAGTGCTGGCCTCAGGGCCAGGCCCATGACATCTATACTGTTGTAACAGTCAGAAGGAGCAGCTCAGGAGACATAGCACTGCATGATATAGTTACATGTATGACTATGCATGTGACAAATAAAGAATGTTGAATCTTGAATCTTAGACTCCACACAACAAACACCCTGACGTGGCACTATTCCGTTTTGAACAATTTACATTTTCAGGCTTTGTGCAGAATTGCAGCCACTTTGAGCCAGTTTGACAATGAGATTTCCCCAGGACGTTCTGTGTGTGTAGCTTTAAATGGTAATGAGGAGGAGAGAGGCGGGGCAATGTGAAGATTGGGTGAGGGGCTCTCACACGATCACATTGATAGTCTGTGGAACTCATTTTTAGGGGGAAATTTTCTGGGCGGGCAAAGCACGATAAAGGGGCGGTAACTTTCCCTGTATGACGACATACGGGGCCAAATTCCATATCGGGCCATCTGAGCTGTCGTTCTCTCAACGGCGCAGCAGGACGATCAAAGCACTCTTTACACCTATCGCCATTTCTAG
>JBBPDH010212074.1:0-13723 GCA_037974565.1 Clupeocharax schoutedeni
CATGATGTTGTGATTGATGCTGAATGTGGTCTGGCATTATCTTGTTGAAAAATGCAGGGTCTTCCCTGAAAGAGATGTAGAAAAGTAGAAAAGTAGAAAAACACTACAAAGGCAAGTGTGTCTTGCCTATAGTCAAGCATGGTGGTGGGAATGTCATGGTTTGAATGCTGATGCACTGGGGAGCTACAGTTCACTGAGGAAACGTCAATGCCAACAGGTGCTGGACTAGCATGTCTCTAGACCTAAGTGCTATTGAGCATCTGCGGGGCAGTTGGAGGAGCGCTAGGTCTCTAACATCCATCAGCTCTGTGATGTTATCATGGAGGAGTAGAAGAGGATTCCAGTGGCAACCTGTAAAGCTCTATTGAACTTCATGCCCAACAGAGTTAAGGCGGTGCTGGAAAATAATGGTGGTCACACAAAATATTGACACTTAGGGTTGTACTCACTTTTGTTGCCAGTGATTTAGACATTAATGGCTGTGTGTTTAGTTATTTTGAAGGGACAGCAAGTTTACACTGTTATACAAGCTGTACACTGACTACTTTATTGTATTGTCTTATGAAAATATATGAAATATTTAGAAAAATGTGAGCTGTGTGTGTGTGTGTGTGTGTGTGTGTGTGCGTGTGTGTATATATATGATCAACTTCCAAACAAATGATCAACACGGGGTACAACAACGTCAGCCATCTGAATGAAAAGGAATGCTATGGCAGGAGACCCAGGAGGACCCCACTGCTGACACAGAAAGCTCGCAAAAACTTAACAGTGGCAGAGACTCACCTTATGGGAGAATGTCCTCCAGACAGGTGAGTCAAAAATATAGGTTTTTGATGAAGTAAATCATTTTACTCTTTACTGAAAACAAAAAGAAGTCTTCAAGGAAAAGAACACAGTGCCTTCAGTCAAAGAGGGGTGCAATGTAGAGACAAAATAGCAAAAAACGTCCAGATATAATTTGAGACAAAGAACTGGGGAGTTCTGAAGTGACCAGCAATGAGATCCAGTAGAGAGATGTAAAAGACAGAAAGCAACTACAATCAGTTATTTCTTCCAAAGGATGTGCTACCAAGTATTAAGCTGAGGTTGCCCATAATTTCTGCAGGCCTTTTTTGAAGTTTTGTATGAAATGTCTATTTTTTTTTTCTCAAAAGGCTCTTGTGAGATCAGATCACAAGTCCCTACAGAGTCTGTAAGGACGGCTACAGGGGTCACTTCCCTCGATTGCAGAGATCTATACCACCCACTGCATCTGAAAAAGTCAGCAGCGCTTTGGATGACCCCCCACACACTCTTTTACCTCCTTCCGTTTGGCAGAAGCTTTCACATCTTTATTACCAAGATGAGGAACATTTTCTTACTTACACTTAAATCAGAACTGAATAACAGACTGTACTTCATACACACACACACTGAACTGGACTGCTCCTCTCAAACACACTGCATACAGACTAAAATTTGTCACACAAAAAAGCAAAACCTTCTAAACACTGTCACTGATATTGGTGTTATTTTTGCACAGTTGTTTATTTATTGCTGTTATCTCAACCTTTACACATGTAACAGCTCTGTCACAATACTGTACTCATTCACACCACTACTGATACTGCATCTGTTGGCTGTACTATCTGTTGTTTTGTCTTGAAGATTATTGTACTGTTGCTCTTGCGTTTTTGCAATCATTACGTGTCTTTTGTAGTCTTGTTGTCTTCTGTACTGTTTTTGATGTATTATGTTCCTGGAGAAACATTGTCCCATGTTCACTGCGCTGTGTACAGTACATGGGTGACATTACAAACTTGACCTCCATAGATGTCATAATAACCACTGTGTATATTTGATCTTGTTAGCTCCTGAAACAAGGGCCTAATGGGGTGTAGATTTTCTAATCAAATTTATCTTCAATTATCTTCTTTTAAATGCAGTCTTTACATTGGTTTGTTTATTTGGCTTTTGTGTCTGTCTATGGTTGATGCTGTGTTTGTGTAGTGTATATTTTCTGTATTGTTTTATGTTTGAAAACTGCTATTAAAAAAACTTAGTTTCCCAAGTGGCAGAAGATCCCTTGTACAATTTCTTGTTGGAGTGACATAGAGCTGAGTTAATCTGGCATGGGCACATCTGTCATTACTCCCATGTTCTGTAAATGTCTGTAGGATATTGCTGCCTCTTCCCACATCATTCAGTGTAATGTTAGCCAGCAGGAGCAAATGTCAGCTGGTAACAACACACTTGCCATTTAGTTTATGTCGAATAAAATTAACAGTTTGTATTTTTATTCAAGTAGAGAAGGCTTTCCAACTGTGTTGTGTTGTTAAAAATACAAAATTTTGGTAGGCAGCAGGAAGCACATGATATCATGTGACTGGTGGAGTCCTAACCAGTGGTTGGAACTGGACACTGGGAAGACATTTTAGAAAATGGAGCCTTGCGTTTTTTAACATCTGCAGTGGTAAGTCTCAGGGCAATGCAGGCGTTCAAATCCAGTCTACCCTTTCGGCTAATCGGCCTCATTAGAGAAATCTGTCACCCAAGAAAGCCCTGAAGGTGCTGAACTCCAGTAATAAGACAGCTAGCTAATTTACAGAGAAAGCCTGATGCTGCTGTGATTGTGTTCACTAGTCTCCATCATGTGCATGGCTGAGACGAAGAGCCATTTTTCCTCATACTTTTTCTGTCATTACTCCCATGTTTTGTAGACAAGTCTGTAGGATATTGCTGACTCTTCCCTCATCATTCAGCATGAAGTAGATCAAAAATACAATCCCTTCAACAATTTGAGTACATTTTCTGGCACAGGGACTGGTGTGCAAGTAAACTCCAGCATATCCATGGTAAGGAAACACCCAGCTTTGTTTAGAGACCTTTATAGACTTTTATAGAGTTTTATAGAGTTTTATAGGCTTGTATAGACTTTTATAGAGTTTTATAGATCTCCTGTAAATGTTCCATTCCCATCCGAACTGGTAAATTAAGTATCTTGTTTAAAGATGTATTCTTACATTTTCTTTCTTTCTGAAAGCTCATTTGAAGTACTGCGGTCTGCCTGCTGCTTCACTTGATTTGAGGAAGAATTCTGTGCAGTTCGCACTGTGTGCTGTGGTGTTCACGTATTACAGAGTGGTCATTTCACTTATGGTCACTTCACATACAGTATTTACGAATGGTTCTAAGTAACAGGTGGGCTACGACTGTTTTATAGGAGAGTGCTGAGCAGAAGAACTGCTCTGGACTCACCTATAAACCCCTGTTAGGCCTGATTAGGCACAGGAATGTTTAAATGCCTCAGCTGCACATCGTATTAGTGGATTTTGTGTGTGCTGGCACTGTCCTCATTCCTTTATTTCCAAAGGCTGAGAGAGGATGTGAACCTTTCACTAATAAATCAAATTCCTTGTATGTGCTCGCTCACATACATGGCCAATAAAAGCGATTCTGATTCTGATTCTGATAATGTATTACCAATACATAACGTTTGATTGGGAACAGTAACACAATAATAGTGAACTAGATATTGCTGTAAAAGCTTCAGCCTGCAAAAGAATTGCAAGTGCAACCGTTCTATAAACATGGATAACATTTTAGCACATTTTGCTGATAGAGCCTTATCTGATTGAAACCAATAACATTTTTGACATGTTCCTCATAAAGACTGCATGTAAGTGAGGTCATCAACATGAACATAAGGCAAGAGACCTTAAGAATTTTAGAGCTAAAAGCATTTGTGCAGTGTTGTGCATTTTACAGTGACAGGAAACAGAGTGACACAAAAGTACAAAGTTATTAATTAATTCATTCACAAATGCATTTAGTTTACATCTGAACATTTTCCCCATAATGTTGGTCCGACAGCTGTAAACAAATCCATTCACTCGGACTCCGCCTCACCCATATCTTAAGAAATTTTGGGGCAGAAAGTGCTGCTGAGTCTGGATTGATGTGGTCCACACTGAGGGCTGTATTAACACCATGTGAGAAATATAGTTTAAGAGGCAATAAGAATTACTAGAAGCTAGAAGTCCACATAATTTCACTTGCTGTTGACTAACAGCGGATTATTTTGGATTCATGGGCACCAACAACAGGGCCACCAAAGGGTTATTTTAAAAATTACAAGATGGAGTTGTTTCACCTCTAGACCAAGCTGTAGTCTGTATATGGAACATATATTTTTGTGGTCAGTACCTTACAGTCTAATTGGCTTCTTGAAGCCTTTGTGATACTGTATATACTGTAGACATATAAGAAAATTTTACATGTATTTAAGCTGACGGTGTCCTTACATGCAATATGCAATACATTTTAACTTTCTTCATTAAAGAGATTAATTTAATATTAATTAGCACTAAACTTATATATACAGGGATTAGTCTAGTCCTTGATTATGTAGTGCTGGGAATAGATATTTTCCATTGAAAAGGAAAGGGTAGTCCAAGACTAGGCTTAATCCCTGTCTGGGAAACCGGCCCATAGTGACCGGTGTACATGCTATAAAAAAAAGCCTGGCCAGTAATTAGCTAAACACTAAATTACATTGTTTCATTGCTGTAGTTGAGGGGCTCTGTGGTCATGCAGTGTGCTCTATCAATAGATGTTATCAGTTTCTGATGCAGTTCCATTCAGACATAAAATGGCTGCCTGTGTTGGTAAGGTTTTGTCAATTTTTATGCTCCAAGTAAACCATAGTGTTTCCTAAATTACATCCACAAGTTTGTTTGCCCTTAATGAATAGCTGGGTGCAGTTTGAGTGAGTTGAGAGAAATTATGCTATTTACAGGTACAGGTAATTTACAGGTAAATTGTGGTTTACAGTAGACTTCTGATGATTATCAGCTACATTTGATTTGTAATTGCACTGCTATAGAGCCGTAATATATACACCAAACATACCTGGGCTTGTTGGGGAAAGCAGAGGAGATTTTGGATTGGCAGCCATTTAGCCATTTAACAGGCCTCTGCAAGTTGGTTCTGTACAACACATTTCTCAAACGCAAAACAAAGACATGGTGCCTACAATAATAAGTCACAATTGTTAGACAGCATGAAAAACATAAGAAGAATTCCAGTTCAAGCCTGCGGGGGAAAGGAGGAGTGTACTGGCATGCACCCAGGAGTCCTCAGTCTTTGGGGAAGCCTTTTTGGAATGTTTATAGTAAGCTCTCCTCCCATTTTTATCAGGATTAAGCAGTCAGTAGCTACATTCAGCTCTTTAATTATTTACAGTCTTGGTACAGGGTTTTATATATAACATGCAATCTTTGCCCAGCATTTGTTTCTTGTAAATCTCAACTTGAACATTAATGTAATCAAATCAAATATAAAACCAAAGCTATTTGCCACTGCCAAAGCATTCATATTTTTGAGAATCAAACTAATAACACAGGTCAAAATCATCAGAGATAGGTTTATGTGGGTTTTGTAGTGTTTTTCATGCTGATTTCAAATTTGTGTTTAGTTTTTCCAGCACATACAGTTTTTATGATGAAGCTAGTTCTAAATTGCATGATAGTTGGTATAATCAGCATATAATAATCATATGCTAGGCATTTTTGAAGAAACAGTGATAACTGTTGGTAACTGATCATTACATATATGCCACAGTGTGGCCTGTCTGACTTCACACTGAAAAAATTGAAAGTTACTTGATTGGTCTATTGCAAATCTAATATTACTCATAATTTAAAAAGTTGAAAGCATGTCTGAAATCAGCAGTAAAACTGTTTTTTTAAAAGTGTGTTGTGGTTTCATGATGATGACAATTTTTTTTTACCTGTGTAATTGTTGGTGGAAATTGCACATTTGCGGAAACCGCAGATACCCTCCGCTTTTTCAGGGGGTTATTGTAATATACATCTGTAGATCATTTATGTGGTCAGACAATGATGTAGGATGACAAGGCCAGGCTTGCAATCTCCAATCAAGCTCACCACAAAAGTGTTGGATGTGGTTGAGGTCAAGGCTCTGTGGTGGTCCGTCAACTTCTCCTATACCGAAACTGTTGTCTCAAAACTACGTCCACAAAGTTGAAGGCAAGATGGCGTTGTTAAAAATGTGTTGGTATGTTGAAGCAATAAGATTGCCCTACACTGAAAGTAAGGGAAACAGGTTTGTCCCAATACTTTTGTCCACGTAGCGTACTCATTACTTTTGCTCGTGAGTTTGGGAAAGCCCAGGCCGGCCCGGCCCTTCTGACGTCATTGGGAGAGTCTGAGGTGGAGTCGCGAGACTCCACTTTGTTTTCTGCAGCAAAGCTGTACTCTGAAGACACTCCGTGCGGAGGGGCCAAGGAGATGAGGTAAACCACACACACACACACACACACACACACACTCACACGAGCAGCGGTTTCATTCGGTCGTTTCGGTTTGTTGTGGGTGAATCGAAGCGGTGGGTTTGTCTTTACCGAGCAGTTGCAGAGGAGGTGGGCGTTACACTGGCACTTCGCACACAATCCACAGTCGCAGCTGACTAAATACACAAGAATATAAGCAGCTCATCTTATAAATATCCTCACAGTGACAGTAATCACAGAGGGGGATAAACTGCTCTGAAGCTGATGTGGACGTTCTGCAGTACGGCGAGAGGAGAACTGCATAAGGACCCATAGACACGTGGGGGGCTACAAATGGGTCCAGAAACGTTCAGGAGTTACGAACAGCAGAGATGAAGCCCCGAAGAGCTGTGGAATAACCAGGGTTAAAAGGGATAGTCCAGTATTTTTCCTCCAAAACATATTTTCCATTTTTTCATCCAGCATGGTTAAATCGGCGGTTGTTATGCAATGTCTGTTTCTGAAGCAAGATTCAAATTTTCTTAAAACCGCTTGTAGAACCACAGGAACTGTTGGGCGCTCTTGTAAAGTGTTTCCATTATTTCCTTAATATAAGGAATAGAACTTATAACAGAGTAAAATAACATAGCTAGTACTTTGGCTGTACTTACTGTAGTTAAAAGCGTTTTTGTGCTTGAAAGCACCATTGAGGAAAGCCATGACATGAATGACATTCATGAAAGATATCACTAACTGCAACATTCAAATGAGCAGGGAGCTGTACAATAGTTCCAGAGAAAACGACAAGAACAAGATTCTGTATTTGTCACATATACAGTTGTACAATGTGCAGTGAAACATAGGTACTGTCCATCTAAAATGTGTAGTTTTTATTGTTGTTCTACACTAGAATTGTAGTTGTATACACTTGTAATATGCACAAGTAAGTAAAGTTCATTTTTAAAGCACATTTAACACAGCTGTCACTGACCAAAGTGCTGTACAAACTCTAAACAACTGGAGTTATACATTCTCACACGAATATACACATCATAATAAAATAAAATGAATTTGCATGTATAACAAGTGTAAACAAGATGTGAAGTAAATGTAATAGATTGCAGTGTTCTGCTTTTTGCGCAATCTTCTGCTTTTTCATCACAAGGACATACTGTGAAAGTTGCTGCTGTATTGGCAGGATATTCAGGCTTCTAAAAGTAATGTGGTTTTGTTCTGTGCCCTGTGGTAATCACTTTTACTTAAGAAATATAACAAACAGGCTGAAGATACATCCTTAGAACGCAGTGGGACACAGTGATTCTACCCGAGTGTCTGCATTAACGAATCTGCATTAGCCCATTACTCACCCCTCCCAATCCAAAGCCATCTGGGGGCTCTGTCATCAGCCTCTACAGCGGATCTGATTGGGCTTTCTCTAGGCAGCCCCTTTGATGCCAAGCGGTCTTTTAGTTCAAATAGGGACTGTAATCATTTAATGTAGGATTCACGATTGTTATGTCTCTAGCAGTGTTCAAAGAGATGATCTTGCAGATATACCTGTTTTTTCAGTAGCGAGTTTATAGTTTGACCATGCATGTTTTAAACTTGGGCCTACTTGAAGTTGCTCCACTAACACCTTCTATTTTACCAGGCGCAGTGTTGGCCTGGCCTATCTGTTCCTGTACTATTTGCTACAGTTCTGTGGCCACACATGGATCTTTGCAAACATGTCTGCCAGATTTCTTTCTTTTGGCTGCGGTAAGCAACAGCTTCAAGCTCTCCGCCCTAAATAAATACTGTGAAGGAGTACAAGAGTTGTTTAGCTTTCTGCAGCCTGTGCTTAGGTTTTATGCGAAAACAGCTAAAAGTGGTGGCTGATGATTGCATAAATACATGCCAGGCGAAAAGAAAATACATCTTTTCTCATTTCTCCATGTGTTGTAAACCAGCAAACTTTCAAAGAAAACTGGGAATGGAACAACAACCACTATGAGCCTAAAACTATGCAACCCACAAGCCACAAGCAACATACCATTCCAATCCTATTAACGTTAACTTGCATTAAAGAGTGTACATCAAATCATAAAATGTCTTGCACTCACTCTGTATTCCCTGCATTTAAGGTGCCTTAGCTGGCACATTCTATTTTGTGGGAGTGATGATGTGTCTGTGCCAGCTTTTGTCAATTCTGGAGCTTTTCCACATAGCAGATGGCCTTGAAGAGAGCAAACTCCTCCCTCGCTTTGTCCAGGTAATGCTGACCCAATATAAGTGTATTATAGTGGACTAGAACCATTCATTGGTTAAACACTGTGTACTACACATTCATCCAAAAAACTGGTTTTGTACCTGTTCTTTGCCAGGTGATGGAGAGAAATTTCTTGTTATTCCTACTCATCAGCCAAGAGGAGTTTCAGAGTAAAACAATAGTGTGTGCGCTGTTTTATCTATGGAATATATTAGATCTGTTAAGGTGTGTATCCTCCACAAAAATCGTTCTGCCAGTATGGTGCTATTATACAATGTTGCATGTAGCACAATGTCCTGTAAGGCTCTTCATATTTCAGTCTGTCACAATGCAAATGTCATATTCTCTTACAAACGCATGTTGCATTTCAGAGGCATCAAACTTACAGCTTTTTAGGCAGGTATCAGTACAAGCATTAGCACCTTCACTGTGCAAGATGCTGTGCTCTTTCTTCCAGGTACCCATATGAGCTGCTGAGTCTCATCAGTACCCCGTCATTTGATTTGCTGTGGGCGCGCCACACCGTCTCCATCCCAGTTTACATACTGTCTGTGATTGCAGAAGGTACAACATGAATGACAGTCAATAAAAAGGCACCTTTCCATCTTTGCACCACCTACAGATTAGTCCTAAAGCTCATGTGAGGTTGTGTGGGCTTTAAACTGAAGAGCACTCATATAAAAAACCTAACCCTAACATTTAAGTTATTCAAACTGGACCATTAGTGTTCACTTAGAATCTCGTAATACTGAGTTTCGAGCTGCACTGTCATTCATCAGTGTGTTTTTGCTGCGCTGACAGTATGAGCCCTGGATCAGTGGTCACTGACTCTGTTCCTGGAGATCTACCGTCCTGAAGAATTCACTTATTGTCAACTGCCCCAGATCATCCATCGACTTCATTAGATGGATCAGCTGTGCTAGATTTGAGCTGAAACAGACTTCTTTCTGAAGCTACGTCTCCAGGAACAGGGTGTGTCACTCCAGGCACAGATATTTTAATGTAAATGATTTTTGCTAATGTTTCGTCAACCTAGCAACAGTTGCTGCAAATGCAAACGTTGTATCAATTTCATACTAGAACTTAGTATCTGTGCGGTAAAATTAGGTCAGAGGAACAAACTAGAATGAGGAATTCATGATTTGGACTTGAGAATAAACATTTGCACAGTCTTGCTTTAAGACTTTATAGTAGTATACACAGAACCCAGGCCATTGTTTGAGCCTGTCTGAAAGGGTCAAAGGGGTTCCAAATAGCCTGCATGGTTAGGAAACAGATATTTGAGCAGGAAATGAGACCCTACATAAGCCTGAAGTAGTGGGTGGATGGAGGGGTGTCAGGAAATGTGCTGATAAATGAGAATTCCAGCTGCACCACAGCTAACAGCCTGATAACTTCAGCTGTGGTAGTTGCAAAAGGTTATAAAGCAGGAATAATATTGAAAGTATAATACATTGCCATGTTATTTGGATTCATGTATCTCGTTTTGGTTGGCATTACGGAACTAAAGTCTACCATTTACTGACATTTCCTCTTACAACACTCTTATTTTCTCCTTTTTATAGCAATCAGTATTTTTCAGGCGCTTCCCTACTATGAGTCACAGGGGACTTATTCTGTCCAGCTTGAAGCACCTGTTTCTGTCTATGTACATTTTCCTTACCTGCTAATGGCCTACCTTCCTCTGTTGGCAACAGGTGAGACATGAACTGACTGCTGTTCATTTGACAGTAGTTGCAAGCCCCAACTGAATTAATGCACCAAAGCCAGCATGGACTTGCAAGCCAGCGCTAAATGCTTTTATTTCTGTGTTTTGAAGGTTCTGGCATGACAGTACATATCTTACTGAGAGAAAGGACTCAGGCTCTTGAGAGCTGGAATGAGAAGACGAAGACGAGTTAAAACTAAAAATACTGAGTACTACAAACATCATTAGGCTTAAAAGAAAGGTATTTTTTAAGACGACATGGGTCTGCTAAATCGAATACAACGGCAAATATGGAATGGACTGTCCATGAGCAAAACTCATGCACCTTTTCATGTAACAGAGGAAACATTTATTCAGCTCTTCTGCGAGGAAATGTTGTTTTACCACATAAATTCAAGTGCACAATAACACTGCTTTAACAGACTGCATATGTTATTTATACCATAAAGTAAACAAGTCATTAGCATCTTGTATATTAGCACTGACAGCCTTTATTTCTAATTCAAGTAATTGTAAAGTGTTTTTATGTTGAGTAATGTTATTTCTATTGGTTAAATTGTCATGAAAGTTTCACACAATGTAAAGGACGGCTGCAGCGTTTGAATGTAGAAAAATAAAAGATACATGGGTTGCTTTGGACAGTGCTGGTATGTAACAGCATTTCCAAAGAGAATGTGTGTCAGAATGACAGTGAAGTGCTGGGCTGTGGTATTTTACTGTATGGCACATTGTGTAGGCTTGCTTGTGAGTTCTACGTTTGAACGACTTCCAGGACAGTGCGAGATAAAACCAGCGATTCTGACTGATAACATGAATCAGAAAGAACATGCATGCACTGACTTCCTTGTGTGCTGTGGGGTCTGTTTCTTTCACATATCATTTTCCAAAAGCCTACTCAAGTCTAGAATCCATAACGTAACAAAGTAAGGGAGTTTATTAAGCAGGGCTAACGCTGACTAACTGGATTTGGGGTCACCAGCCATATGCTCTGGTCCACACTGTCTTCTTCTTGAACTCTGGCGTGGATTTCAGTGCCAGTAGAGCCGCTGAGGAGGAAAGGAATGACATATTCAGGAAACACATATATATAATTATATATATATATATATACTCTTTTACAGTTTAAGACCCTAGAGAATAAACTGTCATTTTTACACACTGAGAACTAGTGATCACAAAGTTGAAAATATCTTTTCAGCTCTCAGTTTCTCACCTCTGGCTGTAAAGATCACAGTCTGTGATAAAACTTCCTCAGGAGCTTCCGTTATGCTGAAGAGCCAGTCAATGAACTGACAGAAAAATGAAGACACAAGAATCATGTTTAATATTTCACTTGTTCTGATATTTTTCCATATACCCAATATAGACAATAGTTGTTATTTACTGCATTTGATAATATGTTACACTGTGTAGAGTATGACTGCATCATATTGCTACAAGCTATTAAAATACATAGTTTTGACCAAAATTCAAGATTAATTTTGGATTAAATTAATACACTGAGCCATCAAAATACCCACAGAAACTGATCTGGAACCGACAGAAGAGCTCAACAAAAACACTGGTTGGTTGGAGGACTTTGCAACCAAACTGCATACCGCAACTGTAAGGACTAAAGGGTCTCGAATTCTGTGAAGTAAGCATCTCTGAGATGAACAGCCTCCTGCAATTTCTGCTATTACAACAATCCATACCTTTTGTGAATGGGACTTCCACGGCTCTTTGGCCAGTAGATGCTTTAGGCTGTATGGCATCGCCAGTACACAATGCTTAAGCGACTCATCAGTGCTAGCAGGGTTAAGATAGAGGTCATGGGGCCAGTCTGGATGCGGGGTAGGTGAGTCTTTCCATGAAAACCACTGGGAGCGGACCCCAGTGAGGAGGGGCATGGAATGATCCGCCCAGGACACCAAGGCGGAGGCAAAAACACCAACCAGGAAGTTGGTACCCTGTCCAAGAGAATGAGAACCTATTCAGGTTGATCGCTGGCTTAAACACAGCCAAAATAACGTTCACACACGTTTTCCCTTGTTTAAAACTAGGTTTTGGATTTAGAAAATGGGCCAAATTTCTCTCTTAAATCTCTTCGGAGTTGTGTGATTTTTATGCTTCACACAAAATTCTACAGCACAACTAAGTATCAGTGCCTGTGCATGACAATTTGATTTCTCAATCAGTGTTTAGAGACAGTAATAGTTTTCATCAAATAGTGACCTAAAAGCACGGTCACTTAAAAGGAATATATTTCACATTCTGTCTGCATGTAGGTGGCAAGCAGCCAAAAACATACTCTTGTCAAGACAGCTAAATTTCCTATGGAACTCCAATTATCTGCCGCATAGCACAGATTTGCATTCATTGACCATAACCATATCCATCAAAAAATCATTGAAGTCTGCCTTTGTGTTGATACTGAATGTATAAGCTGAATAAACTGCGCCTAAATGCACAAACTAGAGCTGCTGACAGTGATCTAGTATCTGGTTCCACACCTTCATTACAAATGTAATAGTGTGGAAAGAACTGTAAACGGCCCCGAAAGGTTTTGGCGAGATACTTGGCTAATCTCAGGACAAACATACCTGGTGTGAATAAGTTTAGGGAGTCCTGGTGTGGAATATT
This sequence comes from Clupeocharax schoutedeni, assembly GCA_037974565.1. Classification (NCBI taxonomy): domain Eukaryota; kingdom Metazoa; phylum Chordata; class Actinopteri; order Characiformes; family Alestidae; genus Clupeocharax; species Clupeocharax schoutedeni. The sequence goes on from JBBPDH010212074.1 coordinate 12,853, forward strand.
TTCTTGCTTTCTGATCTTTTAGGTTACTTTTTAAAAGCTTTCTATTAACACACCTCTTTGACGTGGTCACATTTCACGGAGGGCGCTCCGTACGCCACTTTCCTGATGTGCCCCATTAAGTCCAGAAGCCACTCCATTCTTTTGGTCACACCTAAAGGCAACGCAAATACTGCTCAAAAACATTTACCTGAACAAGGTAATACAATCTTCAATTGTGTAGATTTATTTAATACAACCTTTTTCTGCAATATCTCTCCCTGTCAAGAAAGAATGAAACCCTGCAAAGCAGTTTCACTTGATCTGAAATGTAAACTGTAATCACTGAAACATACAAGTGGATTCCTTTTTAAGAAATGATAAATACCAGATACAGACACCACTGACAAACTCATCACAAGTTTTTTGCAGTCTAGTCTCTAGTTAAGCTATGGCTTTCAGTCCCAAGGTTTCCTTGCTTTGAACTACAAATAATATTTGTTGTTTTGCACTTGCTTTTACACTGTCTGGGGTCGACATTTCCTGGCTGTTAATATTGATTTTTTCACTTTAAATATTCTACCAATATGTTCCACATTTCTGCGGATTCTTCAGACATTATAAGAACCTTTTAGGGCTGCAACTAACGATTATTTTGGTTATCGATTAGTTGGCCGATTATTTTTTCGATTAATCGATTAATCGGATAAAAACGAAACTCTTTTTTCCCCAAACTTTTACATCATAACCCTATGGAGTGAACCGCTTTTTTTCTCTCAAAAAGTCCCGAGTGCTTTTTTTTTTTTTTAAACGCCACAGCCTTTTTCTGCAGCTCAGAGCGTCTTTTCAAGTTGAAAAAAGTTAATCTTTTCTGAAAAGAACGCAATACGTCAAG
>JBBPDH010212141.1:0-13717 GCA_037974565.1 Clupeocharax schoutedeni
AACCTGGTACCGTAACATTTTATTTTTTTAGTACCGTACTTGGTACCGAAGTACCGGGTCTTTTGACAACACTACTGAAGAGTTTAGATCCCAGTTATAACAAAAGAAGCAGGAAAAGCAGTAAGAAATCAATAAAGTGGAGTGTATCTTTACACACCACAGGTCAACTGATTGGTTGATGATAAGGGATGATATTTAGGTCCTCTGGATGTGAAGTATGAACAAAATCCTGCCAATATCAGTTGACGTCTATGTTGTAATGGAAACCTCTGTTATTCAGTTGACAAATTATAGTGATATCATTTCACTGTATAACCAACGCAGGAGTATAATTGTTGACCATATTAAGTTGCATGCTGGGAAAAAATGTTCACATCAGGTTTTAATTCCGAATAATCTTAAGCATTTTTATTGTTCCATTCATCATGAAATGTTCACACACTGTTCGAGACATTGCTGTGTTCAAATGATGTGAAAAGATGGAAATGTAGGTCCATGCAGCCCAGCTTTTATATGGATTTACAGCTTCATTACATTTGGGACAAGGCAGGATTTGGGCAGGAGTGGGTCTGTTGCTGGATTAGCATTGTCCTTGCACTGCGTATTATTCAGTGAGCAAAATCTGCCATTTTCACCAACTCTTATTACATGTACCCACATACGTACTGTGTGCACAAACACAATCCAGTCTTGTGATGAGTGGCATGGCTGGTTTGGCTGAAGAACTACACTATGCTTTTAAAAAGAGGTTTGTTCAGCATTTCACAGTGTTGAAGCTTCATTGTTTACTGTTTGCTTTCACACCCCCTTCTAAAATATTCCCTACATTTAAAAAGAAAAAAGCTGCTTTTGTCATCATTACTAATATTATTTTTATTATTGTATCTTTACCAGTACATGTGCTGACGCCTCCGGGAACATCACTGACTATGTGTCCCAAGGCACAATCAAGCATATTTATAGAGATTCTACTACTAATAATAATCTCACACACATGCACGCAGTAAAGGGTTTGGTCTGAGGGAAGCCCGTACTGCTGGAAATAGTTCACCTCCTGCTGAGTGGCTGCACTCACACATGCGCACACACACCCATACATGTGTTAGTGAGTGACCACAGCCCCTCAGTAGGCCAGTGGATCCTGAAGATTGCTAAATTTCCCAGGCTGTTCACTCTGGACAGAGTGGACTATGGCCATTGTCCATGGCATGACTATGGCTATGCCCATCAAAAGTTTAGGGACACCATAAAACCACACAGTTGTTGTAAGAGGGGGTAAAAAACAGATTCAGTCACTACCTGTAACTTATTCACTATCTACAAAGAAGCTAATATGTCCTATTTTTGAGAGTGCATCCACATACTCTAGGCTGAGCTCCTGCACAAGGATTAAACCTAGTCTTGGACTAAATGGTAGTGTTATTGGTGAATCACCTACTGAAATTATTTTAGAACATTGAGGCTTCGTTTTAATCAGTGGGAAATTGGCCTATAGGTTTTAGCAGGTCAATACAAAAGTGCATGGTTTCTTTGTCATATTAATGTGCAAACTGGCTTATCAGGAACAACCATTTGCCCCTGACTCTCCTCAGTTTTCTGTCCTGTTAAAAAGGAAATCACAGTTTGGGCTGAAATGCGTCAGAAGTTGTTTGAGTTATTTGGTTTAAAGCCTGTTTTCAGTGTCTTTACACTTACATTTTATGTGGCTAGACTGTGTCCGAAAATAATTCTGCTGCTCAGGACATATGAAATGATCAGGTGTGTAATTTAAACAGGCTGTTCAAACCATTGCATGGAGAGCTGTGTTTCGTTAGAATAAATCATAGCATTTTTCCTGCCTAATTGAAGAACATCAAATTTGTCCAATTTCAAAGGAAGGCAAGATATCACCAAACTTTTGGCAGCTAGTGAAGACTGATGTCCTAAAGTAACAGGACATACCTGTGTGTGTGTGAGAGAGCGTGTAACAGACTTGGAACGTGGCCAGAGGTTTACTTGTTCAGCACCAAGTAAACAGTAAATACAACACAGTTAGTCCAGATAGACATGCCACATCTTCTTTCTAAAGTCCATGTGTTTCACGAGCTTAGCTGATGAGCTTCTTTCTGCTCCACCTGCTATTGCAGAGTGTAGACTGAGCTTTTTAAACCACCATATGCTGAACAAATGTTGCAGGATGCAAGACCGTCTGAAATGAAGCACTGGGTTTCTGGAGATCGGCTGTTTTAGGCTGCCTGCCAGGGTTTGGTGAAGATTCAGCAACAATTCAGTTCAGCTATTTAATATTACACCATTTTCACTTGGCCAATAAATAAAACATTTGTCGTATGTTACACAAATTCATATTCTTAAATCTGAATTCATATTCTATTTCTAAACACGTGACTTTGGCTCTTCACGAGGAGGATGAATATCAATAACAGTTTTCTTACTGGCCCTACTAATGGACCCACATAATATTTCATGATGGGATATCTGTATTCAGACACATGCAGACCAATTTAAATGGGAACAGCTGGGATTTGTTCAGAGAGTCCTAATAAAATGCTAATTTTGGTCTCTGGGATTTACCAGGCCTGTCTATCTCCTTTCTCTGCTGACTTTCTCTCTCTCTGCCACCGGACTTTATTATTATTGCCTGGAAAGAGGGAAGAAAGGGAAAGATTGATAAAGCAGGGGAATTTCAGCAGCATCTGGAAGTGAGCTCCAAAAAGAACTAGGTTAAATGTGATCCTGAGGGAATAGAGGGAGGAGAGCGGAGGAGAAGGCCACAGTTGCTTTCTGTTTTTCTCTCATATTTCTTTCACACACATTAGCTTAAACAGTCTATGCCACAAACTGCAAGCTGCAAGTTACCCTCTCAAAAATGTTGGATTGGACATGTGGTTCTGGGAAAAGCCTGTTTTTGATCTTGTGGAAGACTGCACCATTCCAGCAACGGCAACATACGACACTGTCAACATTCCAAGCATACCTTTAATCTGTTGCAAAATCATATAACGAGTGAACGAAAGAGTGTGGCCATGTACTTCATTCCAGCTTGCTGTATTTACAGGGTATCAGAAAATAATCTATTGCTGTAGAACATTGCTGATCATTACCTGACTTTATTAATAAGCAGTCCAACCGCAGAGTTGTTATAGGCAGAACCGTAATTTTTAAATATGTAATTTATTACACTATACCATATTTTAGGGATGCACCGAAAATATATATTTTTTTTTACTGGGACCAAAACTGAAAATGAGGAAACACTTGCCCGAATACCGAAACGCAGAAATAAATTTAATTGTTAAAAGAATCTGTAACAAAGCTATGAAAATATTTATTTAGCATTCAAACAATGGACAGTATAAAATAGTAAAATAAGAACAGAAAGTAAAATCAGACAGAAACAATTGTTCACTCAAAATTGTGAGAATATGTAATTTGTTTGTGTGTGTGTGTGTGTGTGTGAGAGAGAGAGAGAGAGAGAGAGAGAGCGCAAGTGTGCATTCTCGCGCTCTCTTCTAACCCAGCTGTGCTTTGCTTGCTGTTTTTCCTTGAGACTTCAAAGGATCACCATTCAAAGGTCAGACATTTCAGGTCTATGTGAGTTTGTGAATAGGTTGCTTGTAGTAAACCCTTTTCCTCTCTTCATTCTTTCTGTCTTGTGAAAGTGACAATTCTGTCATACGTGAACACACCACAACACAGTGTGAACAGCATGAAATTCTTCCTTTGCATTTAACCCATTCACCAACGCATTTAAGTGAAGCAGCGGGCAGCTAGGAACACAGCGCCCGGGGAGCAGTGTGTGGGGATGGTACCTTGCTCAGGGTACCGCAGAGGTGAGTAGCAGTCTTGGGAATCAAACCCACGACTTCCTGATCGCAGGGCGAACACCCTAACCAAAAATGAATTAAGCAAACGACCATCCACTGCACCAGCTTACTGCACTTTGTGATCAGTTTTTCAGAAAATCAACCACCACCTGAATTCTGTCTCAGGCATAAGGGTGCAAAGACTGAGGAAACATAAAAAAGGTTAGAGAAAAAATATGGTAGGATTTTGAATAGTTGTGCTCATATTGGCAGTGGCTGTATTATTTGCAGATAATGAGAAAAGTAATGTGTTTCACTGAATCACTGAAATACAGGAATTACAGGTGACAGATTTACACCCTGTACAATATGTTTACATTCATAGTAAAATGTATAAATGTGCTATCAGTCTTTTTTATATGTAAATTGTGGTGTTCATTTATTTGAGAATAAAAGAGGTCTGTTGTTTTTGCTAAAGCTCAGAAAAAGTTATATTCTGATTAGGTGTGTCTGCTTATTGTCTACAGTGGTGTGAATGTGTGGTAAAGATTGATATGATGATAATCAGGGTGTACTAAGAAGGATTTTGTTAGCTTAGAACTTTCTAAGAGAAACCAAATACGCACTTGCTGTGCCTGTAACTCTAGCAGTTCTCACATAAAAACTGTGCGTGTGTGTGTTTGTGTGAGTGTATGTGTGAAAAGAGAGAGCGAGAGAGAGAGAGAGATCATGTGGGTGTGTGAGCACAGAATGAAATGGATATTGAGACATTTGGGCACTTTTTAAATGGCTTCATGCGTCACTGAGAATTTGTAGTTCAGCACTTCCCCTTTATCTTCATCATCAACCTCATCATTGCTTTGAGGCCTTCCATCTGGCTCCTAATCAAAGCCTGCAGGTTTCCAGGGAGTTAGCCAAAGTGTACATTCCACAGTGGGGAGAAAAAAGCAGAAAGATCTTTAGTGACAAATGAGTTTAAACTCAAAAAGGATTGCTGAACCTTGTGGGTTACAAATGGCACTAAACTTTCTATCACTTGTATTAATATTAACATTTTACATTTGTAACAAGTTACACTTAAAATAGCCATACAAGATGTTCCATTGCCAGTGTTAGAGAATGATGGCCAATTTCGAATGTATGTGCTTATCAATATGTAGTGCTTAGCTGACTTCCTTTTGTTTTTATGTGAAGTGTAAAGTGTCAATCTGTCCTACATTAACACACCACAGCACAGAACACAGTGTGAACAGAACCAAATTCTTTGGTACCTTGCTCAAGGGTACCTCAGTGGTGCCACAAGCAGTCCTTGAATTCAAGCCCATGGTCTTCTGATCACAGGGGCAGTTCACTGAATATTCACATCAGCCAAAGTAGTTCAATAATAAGTTTTACTCTTGAGTTTAGCAGCTAATATAGCATGTATATCCCCCAGCATTGTTTTGGTGGAACCTTTAATGTTAAGCTACCTGCTGTTATGACCTGACTTTTTTATGTTATGTTGTGCTACAATCAATTGTGTGATATTTCAGTCTGGCTAGACCTAGTCTGTCTGTTGTTTTGGAGAAGATTTAGGGTCTACTCTACTTTCCTTTGTACTACAGTGTGAACATTCAACATTACAACACTCTGTTCTTGATCTGGACATGAACACTTACTCTCTAAGTGCCTGGTCAGGGTTCACATTCCTCCTGGGTCACCAAGCAGGGCGTTCTTATGAGGAATAGTGAGTGACAGGTGGTTTAGAGCCAATTTTGTCTGAGCTTATGGGTGACTGTGTATTTCTCAGGGCCCCGTGGATTCCTTTATAATAAAATATCAGTAACTTTAATGGAGTTCTTGCATGAAAAAAGAACATGCATACCAATATGGAACAGACCTCTCCATGCTCCTCCCACAAAGTTGTTCTTTCATAACTGTTCATGGTAAAAAAAACTAAGGTAAAATGTATTATGTATTGTATTCACATGGGAACATGTGACATAATATAATAATAACATTTTAAAATGCTACTGCAAGCTGGGCTGTGGTGTTGTACCTAATTAATTTGGGCACATTGCAAAGGAGTGTGACTTTTCATATGTAAAAGGAATACTGTATTCACTTTCCCATTAGGTTAATTGAATTTTCGGCAAGTCTTGCAACAGTGGGGTCTGCGAACTAAATGTTTTTCCACACAGCAAGCGAAGTTCAAACGAAATTTAAAAAAAGCATAACACATAATCTACTGGGCCCTTGTAAATTATTTTTAGGCTAGGTATGAGAACATGCTGTCTTTTGAACAGCCAGTTCTGGTTGTATTAGTGTTTTCCTCCAGGCCTCCACAAAGGCTGTAACACCAGTCGATTAGGTTTGAGGGTGTGTGGCTCACTCTCACTTCATCCATGCAGCAGTTTAGTGGTGTGTATGAGTCAGGCTTGGTACTTCCATGGATACAGACAAACACATGGTACACATGGTAGAATTATTTGTTATGACTTCTTACTAATAGCTTGAGATCTGTGATGTTGCACAGGACTGACGTATTGGAATCATTTAAGACATGTATCTAAAATCCGGATTGGTTTTATATTAGTAAAAACACGCAATTGCTTGCATTTGCCTGACTCAAAGGAATGGCAGCAAGTGACTGTGTGTGGATGAGTGTGACTGGGGAGATCCCCTTTGGGAACACCCTGTATCTCCCAGGGTAACCAGCTGAGCAGGGATGAGGTTCTGTTGTGTGACAGGCTCATGTAATAGGATTCTCTGTTTCTCTTTTTTCTGTTGATACAAATGCAGTTTCATTTCAATGATGTCCTTGTTCCTAATATCACAGATGTGAGCTGTGTGTCGAGCTTTTATGTAAAGAAACTTCCCCCAAACATAACTGTGAGTAACACTGACATGTATTTGTTTATGACTGACTGTCTTTAAGAAATGTGTTTACTGCCCTGTTTATCTTTTTTCACTTTCGTTTTCCCACTAGATTTTCCTCTTACAGCAAACCCAGCCAAAAACAATCCCCCAGTACAGCCCCAGCCATGAGAGAGAGAAAGAGAGACACAGAGAGAGAGGAAGAGTTTGAGAGAGAGCATAGTAGCATTAATAGTTGTGTGCATGTTCAGATGTACTGGATTCAGGCCAAGGAAGTGGCTGCTGGAAATGCAGAAGTTGAAACATGAAGCATGAATCAGCTGCAAGTAATAAACTGTTTGATACAATTCAGTATACTGTTCACATATTGCATATTGTGTAAATGTCTTCAGTTATCTTCATTTTATATGTTGTATGTTTTTGTCTTGTTGCTAATGGCTCATTTAGGGATCTGGAAGGTAAGAAATGAATTGTAGCTGGAAGACAACAACAGTATAACTTTTTGAAATATAAAACTATACTTATTTTACTGGACTGTAAACCTTTTATACTTTTATGAATACACTTTTCTGCAGCTTATGCAACAGCTTTACATTCTGACTTGTTGCTGTCGCAGTTTGGCCCTTGTCAAAGTCACTCGTCACTCATATCTGAGTTGGGAAAAATAGACAAGCATGAGGATCTGAGTGACTCTGACAAAGGCCAGATATGTGATATCCTGACAACTGGGATAGAGTCTCTCAAATGATAGAGGTTGTGAGATGTTCCTGGTTTTCAGTGGTTTGTAGCTTTCCTACCAAATGTGGTCCAACGAAACAACCGGTAAACCAGCGACTGAGTCATGGGTGCCCAAAGCTCACTGAGAGAAGGCTAGGCTGTTTGGTTCAATCCCACAGTGAGTGTATGAGTGTGTTTGTGTTCCAAAAAAGAAGTTATTCAAGGGCATCTTGTATAAACAAAACTTCCAGTGTGTCAAGGGCTTAACTGGGAAACTCTTTGCACCATTCTATTTCTCATAATGCGTCACAGCGCAATGCTTCATTTCATTTGTCCATAAAAATGGAGACAGCTCTGTAGTCCAGACAGAGACGGGCAGTGTGCCACTGTATTGCCCACAGTTCTTCAAACGCGAGAAACAAGATAGAACTGACTGCAGTTCAGCAGTGCTGGTTTGGAGTGTTTGTATTTTTGTGTGGTGATCTCTAAGAAGCAGCAAAGAGGATGTAGCTACAGCTGGGCACTGAGAATGAAACTAGAGGATTTAGAGGTTTAAGATCATATAAAACAGATAGGAAGAAGAGTGTGCTTTGTGTGTGTGTGTGTGTGTGTGTGTGTTCTGCACTCACCTGCTGTTCGTTATGTAACTGTTACTGCAGAAAGTGGCCAGAGGCTTCTGTAGTGTGTTTGCACTCTTTATCTTTGGAAAGGTACCAGGTTTTGTATGTGTGTGTGTGTGCGGTCTGTTGTGTTTGCTCTTAAGCAAGATTAAGTGAAAAAGTTTTCATGTGTTCTGTGTCTGTTAAAGTTTTGGTCTCGATGGTAGACTTTGCTAAATGAATGGGCAAATATGCTTTTGTTCTGCTGGCAAAACCAAACATCTAATTAGTCAAATCAGTCTTTAAGAAGAGGTCAGTGGATTAAAAAAATGCATTCGTGACATTAATAAAATGACCACACCTTTGGGCTTGGACAATGAAGGTTTCATTTTGGCTAGAGATTCATTTGTTATCTTATGGTCTTTAGATTAAATTTTTTCTTAGTACGCTTTAACTTTTTTTTTTCTTTTTGACTACTTGAGAAACCTGAGCTGTAATTGGTTATCAGTTTCGTGTAAGCAAAGTTGTGTAGGTGTAAGCAAAGTTGTAAACACAGAAGTCAGTGGAAAACCTACATATATCTTCAAGAGTCCTTTTGCCTTTGTGTTTGTGTGCGTGTGTGGCTAAGCCTTCTTTTATGCCTGTCCTGGTTAGTCATTTGCACAGTGATGAATACGTGGACAAGTTCCTGGAATCTCATATGACAGGCTACAAGTTTTATTGGCTGTGTTGGAGCCTCCCTGCCTCTGCACACAAAAAGAACTGCATCATAGATTTTAGAGGTGTGTTTGAGTCTTGTGATATAACATGGAGGTAATAGGTCAGATATAATTGGCAAATAGTGCAGGTGGCAGCAGTTCTGATCCCTCTGTTTCCATCTCATCTGTCAGTCACAGAGGTAAAATTTAGCAAGCCTGTATAATGAAGACTAATGAACCTCTCACTCGCAAGGTTGTGCATTGATTTAATTATGTGCAGAAATGAGAGAGAGAGAAGGAGCATAGGAGATTTGAGAAATAAAGCCTCTTTCAACACCTGCCTGTTTTTCCTGTGTAGCTGAAAGAACTTGATTGTGAATGTCTTTAACCCTTTAAAAACTAACCACACATAAGTTCCTCAAGTTAAAGTGAGCCTGAAACTTAAAGCCTATTTGTCTCATTAAACAATTTGTCATTTCATGCTATTCAGCCCTTTACTTCAGGCTTCCTAGTGGCCGTTCCACCAGAGGAATCTATATTTTTACTAATATAATCGATAACATAAAGGCTAAATTAGTAGGCCAGAGTAGGCCAAGATTGCATATTGTGCCTGTGATAAGTTACTTACTTTTACAGTAGTCTGTTATTGTAATCATTCTGAGATATTTGAACAGTTTTTAACAGCTTAAAATACCAACTAACGTTTATGCTTTGCATGGCAGAAAGACACGGAGTGATTTGACTGTAGAGCTTAAGGTCGCTAGACTGAGGCCGGTCTGCAAGATATTGTCTCTGAAGACTGTAAAAAGCCTGCATGGTATTAACGGTATTTGATTACCGTTAATAAGCTTGTTTCCATGTTGTGTCTGTGAGGGGGCATTGCATAAGCACTCTTCCATTTTTTGCTTGTTGTGTTTCTCCATGCCAGCGCCAGTGTAATTTAATCTCATCGCACAGAGACTATGTAGACATATTTAGTCTTTGGCGCTCTCCCTCTCTGTGTCCTGTTATGTAGTAGATACACATTTCGTTGATTGGACTTAGAATACCAGCTGTTTGTTTTCACCTTGCAGGTCTAACCTTGTGTCATTTCTGTTAATCCAGTCTGCATGTCTTTCCATTCCGCTTAAATGTATATAAATATCGTTGCATAGAATACTTATGGTCAAACTCTCTTGATAGTAAAAAACAAAAACAAAAAAGAAAGGTAGTATGATGAAATCAGTACACAATAAATTATGCAAAGTTTGCATTGTCGGTTCTTAGGAACACTGACATGTTTCATTAAAAGCTTGTACCACAGCTGTCTAAGGTTTTGCTCAAATGTTAAAAGATTGCAACCTTTTTTTTTTTACTTTCTCCCCAAGAATTCAGGCCTTGACTGTAAAGGTTAGAACTTTAAAAACTAAACCTTTACAGTCAAAGTAAAGGTTTAGAACTTTTCAGTTCCTCAATTTAAAGTGAGCCTGAAACTAAAAGCCCTTTTGTACTTTGTTCATTCATGTCTGTTTAAACATGATTAGTCATTTCATATCATGCAACCCTTTTCTGCGGGATGTAAATGCACTCCTAAGCCATTTGTACTAATGTAACCAACTAAAATATCTTCCTTCCTCCTCTAGTCCCTCAAATAATACAGTTTCACCCCCCATACTGTCCACCAGAGCGAGCATGGCCAATTGGGCTTTCTTAGACTCCTGGTCATAAGTGAGGATCATGATCTCTCATTGATGGGGTCAACGTTTGGAGTGTGGTAACACTTGTGGGCACTAATCAGTCTTTTGTAGTTAATTGTGCTGTGCACAAGAACGTCTGCCCGTTCAGTGTATCTTTTTTGCCATATTGCCCATCCTTGCTTGCATTTGTTCCCTACTGTGTGTGTCTAGGTCATTATTCTGATCCAGATGTTTTCTAATGGCACACGGAGAGAAAGGAGTTTAATAAAAGCCAGGGATTAGGTCTGCGTGAGCAGATGGGCCAGTAGTTGGGATTTCGACAGCACGTTCAGGAGTTGCCTTTGGGCAGATGTAGCAGCAAAGGAAGACCGGATTATATAGAACACTCACTTACGAAAACTCATTCTTCCCATTTCACTTATAAAGACGCAGATGTGTTTGTGAAAGACTTTCTTCTGTCAGTGAGCATCAGCAGGATTACTGTTAAAAGCAATTTTCATTCATCTAAGATTAAAACAGTCCTTTACTCACACCTGCGTCCCACCACTAATAATGGGTCTGTACATTATGGACAAATTCCATTTTGCAGTTATATTGCTTGGCTATGTTTGATTGCGATGTACTGTGAGCTGGTTAGGTACACTATATAGATAAAAGTATTGGGACAGACTTGTTTTCCTGGTTTGTGCTAGGTCCCCTGCTACCAGTAAAGGACAGTCTTAATGTTTCAGCCTACCAAGACATTTTGGACAACGCCGTGCTTCCAATTTTGTGGACACAGTTTGGGGAAGAACCTTTTCATTCTAGCACAACTGTGCCCCAGTGCACAAAGCCACAAAGGCCCATAGAGACATGGTTGGATTAAATCAATGTGGAAGAACTTGACTGGCCCGCACAGAGCCCTGTCTTTCAACCCTATCAAACACTGCAAAGTGATCGTACAGTAATATCCAGTAATATTCAGAACAAGCTTTAAGATGAAACCTTGATTAAAGGAAATCCATGTTCACCTTTCAACACAATGCCAATAAGCAATATCTTCTGCGGTCTTAATGTGTAGTTTGTGAGATACTTTCATTACCGACACTGCCAAAAGGGAAGTAATAAACCATGGCTGAAGGTTCTGTGGGAGGCCTTGGGGCTCTTTGTGTGGGTCAGGGACCTCTATCCATTAGTGTGAAGAGAGCAGTGTGGGAGTGTTTACATTGGGAGATAAAGCCACTCACTTGAACGATGGAATGACTGGCATGTAACCTCCAAGCTCGCGCCAAGTAATCCTGTGCCAGAGCCAGTTTCAGCAATTTGAATGCTGTAGTTGAAAAATTCAAAAAGAAGATCAAATTAGGGAGACGATCTAGGGTTTGAGATTTTGTGAAATTAGCTAAAGGAAAGAGTTGGTAGAACTTGAGGTATGGTTAGATGTTTTCTTTGATCTGATTAAGCTTCATTAAAACTGACATTGCTATTCACTAGATATAAATTTTGCATAACATTTGAGAATTGATTGATCACGTTTTAGGTAACTTTGTGATAAACCTTCTGATGAAATCTCTTTTAATGTATTATTACAATATATAATGTATCATTTAATAACTTTGGTGTTCCTAAAAATGTGACCAAAACCACATAAAATGCATTCTTGTCTGGTTTTATACTATTTTAGTGTACACTATGGTACATTTTAGTAAACTATTATGAATATAAAGTAAAGTGGACCCTGTAGAGAGCTGTAGATTATTAATTATTCTATAATAATTGAGGTTGCTGTTTAGTTAAGAATTCTAAGTAATAATCAGAATATCTAGTGTTTCATCTTGAGGCATGTACAACTTGACATGAAATTGTAAATAATTGATCACAGGATATTATTTATAGTACTTTGTTAAAATATTGAATAAAGTGTCTAAACTACATGTTGCTGTCTAGTTTCTAATGTAGTAATCTATAATATATCCACACATACAAGTTATTAATTATTGAAACAAAAGTGATTCTGCATTTTTTAATGATAGTGTATGTGTACTTCATTGGCCTGGATCACAGGTATATTAGGTTATGGTCACAACTTGATGTCTTGGTATGAACATAATTTTTTCATCTGCTTAGGGCATGTTAATGCCTTCTAAAAGATTCTCCAATGAAGCAGCCAGTTCTGCAAAGTGATGAAATATGCATATGAGCTTTTCCAGCATGCAGTACTGAAGCACATGTCATAAGAACGAACTCTCTTTGGTATCCATCTGGTAACACCTCAATAATTCATTGCAGTTTTTACTCTCTGTTCAGTCACGTTTAAAGGCAGAGCATGTCTTCTCTTCCACATGCTGCTGCTGCAACCTCTCTGCAACCTCAATTTATAAGAATGTTATCATGGGTTCCAGCTGGAGCTTCTGGCAGGTGGATAGATATAGTTCTAATAGAGGGCAATACTATTGGCCTGGCTCTCTAGAGACTCATAAAACCTCATTAAGCTCAGCAGTAGTTGCTTGCGTTGTGCTGTGCATGAGCGACAGAGAAGCTTTCTGAAAGAGAGTTCGGTAACAGACCAAGAAGAGAGTTCGGTAACAGACCACATAATAGCTCACATTACTTATTAGCTACATTAGCCTCAAATCTTGAGGGTAAAACTGTAGAGGAGGCTTCAGGCACCAGGTTGTAGAAAGGAACCCTCAGGGTCTTTTAGGCCTCCAGTGAAGGCCTGAAGATTTTTGGGAACTAAAGACATAACCCTATGATAAAACTTATCATAGGGGTATTTTGAAGCTTGTGGCTTGTTGGTTAGGGAGTTTCTCCTGCATATATAAGGTTGTGGGTTTGAATCCCAGGACTGTCAGTGGCATCACAGAGGTAACCTTGAGCAAGGTACCGCCCTGACACACTGATCCCCAGGCGCTGCGTTGATTGCTGCCCGCTGCTTCACTTGGTGAATGGGTTAAATGCAGTCAAAGAATTTCACACGGTTCACACTGTGTGGTGTGTTCAAGCATCACTATAAGGGCCAATGCTTTTTGCTTTACTTTACTTTATTTATGGTTTAAAGTGAAAGTTTGGCTGTAATAGTCACGACTCACCACTGGTGCACTCTCATGCAACTGTGCTGTAAGCTGTAGCCGAGGGGAAATTAACAGTGCAGAGCAACCTGCATTAGCTCAGTTGACAGGGTGACGTGTTGTTGTGTTGGAATAGGTCACGTTGTTTTGGCCAAGGCTGCTTGTTTTGCCTTCGGTTCATATTTCATTGTTCTCCAGCCCATAGCTGTCCCAGCTCCGCCTTATAGATGATCTTGACAAAGGGGTGGTGTGTGTGTGTGTGTGTGTGTGTGTGTGTGTGTGTGTGTGTGTGTGTGTGTGTGTGTGTGTGTGTGTGTG
>JBBPDH010212156.1:0-13714 GCA_037974565.1 Clupeocharax schoutedeni
GCCAAAAACAACACTATTTGAGACAAATGTAGCTTTACATATGCAGGCTCAGAAACCGCATAAGTGAGTCTATTTGAGATTGATGTACCTTTGTCTATTTTTACCATTGGTCATACAAGCTCAGAAACCGCATAAGTGAGTCTATTTGAGACTGATGTAACCATTTTAACATATCGAACTGTATATATAACTATTAAACAGGCTCATGAATATATATTTTTATGCCCACCGGGCATGGGCATTTCCATAGAACTGTCAAAGATGTTGTTCTATTCTCACTACCTCCAAATCTACATCCGAACAAGTGAAGCCGTGTACATGGCCTAATTCAGTCAAGCTGAAAATCTTCAAGTCATCAAGGCATCAAGGCATCATTAAAAAATATGTAATCTCCACTACAAAGGTACATCTATGTACAGTAAAAATATAACTGACGTTGTACACACTACTAGACAACTAGGTGCATACTAGCCGTAGTATAACATCAGTGAACAGAATTTAACTATGATGAGCTGTTGGCATCAAAATAGATAACCCCCCCCCCCACACCCCCCGACTCTCCTTGAGATAACCAGGCTTGGCACTAATGTAAAATTATGTGTAGTTATATCTTTATTGCTGCATCTGTTGCTTCTGTTTTTCAGTGTCTGATAAGAGTGAAGAAGGGGAGGAGAAGTGTCTATGAAGGCTGATTCAGGTTCAACCTGTGTATACCTTTTATACCCAGAGGAATAAAAACAAGTTCACTGTAATAACATTAAGTCTCTGCTTGAGAATTGATCACCGGTGTAATACTGTATGGATCTACAGCCAGCTGTTGCTGTCAGGTCAACAGAACTATGTACCAACTACACTCTATTTTTTACGTAACAGTACATAGTACAGGGCTCCAGGTGGCGACTAAAATGGTCACTAATGGGCTGGTTTATATATTTTGCAAATAAGATTTGTGCCAAAATGTTTAAACAAAACTTCCCTAATATCAAACAAAATTCATTCAATATTCATTCATTCGAGTGGGCGGGGCTTTGACTCATTTGCCAGCAGGTATTTGAGTGACAGCTCCGTGCCCCGAAACTGCAAGATACGCAGGCTTTTTTTTTTTGGATACGCGGGCTTCTAAGACGGACAGCAGTAACTGTCGCCTGTCAGGATCTCGTATGAGATTTGAGATTTTTGCACAAGATCTAGCACAGCATAATGAACATATTTGATCAATACTTACAATCGATTAATCATGAAGTTGATCTTGTGCACAAATCTCAAATCTCGTACGTGATCCTGACTGCTGCAGTTGCTGCTGACAGAATGTGCGTGAAAATATTTTTTTGTTCATATCACATTTGAAGATTATAGCTCCTTTCTTTTTGTCTGGAGACCCGTAGTACAATATTTTGGTTTCTTTAGTGTACACTTTTTACGTTTTTAACACTTAGAATTCAAACTGTCCTGAAACTTTAGTGTGTTACATTTATGGCATTTATCAGACGCTTTTATCCAAAGCGACTTCCATTCCTTAACTACAGGGGGCAGTCTCTCCCTGGAGCAACTTGGGGTTAAGGGTCTTGTTTAGGAACCCAGTGGTGGTGTGCTTAGGAACCCACGACCTCTTGGTCTAGAGGCAAGTATCCTACCCACTACGCCACCACCACCATGGTGGTATTGTATTGTATTGTATATCACTTTGCATTGTGTATCACTCGTATTGTATATCACTTTGAATTAACGCATTTACCAAATGAATGCACTGTAATGTAATGTAGTAGATATAAGAGCCACAAAGTGAGATTCCTAGACAGTAGAGACAGACAGGCTGCCAGCATTGTATACAGTGAGTGAGGTTAAGGCATCACTTTCTACAGTGTGTACCCATGTAACTCTATTATTGAATATTTATTTCAGTAATATCACAACCAGTCTAAGCCTCCAAACACAAAAGCTACAGGATCAATATCACTTTCTTTTACAGGCTGATATGAAAGACTCTAAACCTGTCGGGCTGTTGGCCTGTAAATGCTTGTATATGGCAGGGTTGGAACTATGCAATCGTTTCCAGACCTTACATTACAACCAGCAGGGAGCAACGGTTGCCCCCCACTCACAGCTGCACAGGGTCTGAGCAACAATGGTCTGATCCCTGAACCCAGCTAATTTTTCAAATGCTACCGCAATTAACTCATTATATTCCATTATGTTTGTTGTTGTTGTGCCACTTCTTGGTGTTGTCACATCTGAACATACAACCTTGTTTTGTGCCTTAACTAAAGCTTAACTAAATAAGCTCTTATACATTACATTATTAAACTTTGAGCATTATACAAAGCTTTACATACACTATATGGACAAAAGTATTGGGACGGCATTACAACAACAGGGTCTTTTCATTGACATTGCATTGAAAAACATATACTTTCATATGGAATTGATCCCTCTTTGCAGCTAGAACAGCTACCATTCTTCTTGGAAGGCTTTCGACAATATTGTCCATAAAAACATGTCCACACACACACAAAAAATACAATCTAACAACTAGGAAGTACAAGCACTACTGTCTGTTTGAACTGAAGATGCATTTCAGTGCAGGTTTTCTATGACACTAACAGCTTCATCTTCACTGTGTTTCTCACAGAGCTTGGTTTGACTGGTTCGACTCCATGGACGCGGTTTTGGGATGACCGGCCGTATACTGTATGGAGAGAATTGAGCTGCTGATGCGTCAGATTCTGTTACCGGACTGAGATGCACTGGAAGATCAAAGAGTGCTGTAAGTTTAGTACCATCGCAGTACAGTTTAGGTACAGCACAGCTCCTGTTTACATGCCTGAGCCTGTTTATTAGTTAACTGAGTCAAGTCAGGCAGGTTTTTATCGAGCCAGCAAAAAGCACAAAAGAGTGCCATCTCTTCAGGATACTGTGGGACTTGTAGTTAAAATACACTTTGCTGTAGAGTAAAGGAGAAGTAGGTGTTTGACATATGACCTCTGTGCAGTCCTGCATTAAAATAGTGTCTGGGTAATCTTTAAACTCTGCTGGCAAGTGTTTGCTAATGTTGTCTTGGGACGTCCAAATCTGTTGTGAGCCAAGAACACAGAACCAAAATAAAACAGCTGCAGGTCAGAGTGATCTTGCTGACGGTAGATTGATGGACCTCCAAACTGGCCAGCCAGGTGCCTCTGCTTCAGGCCAAGGGCAAGGTAGCTCAGGTCCATCAGTTGTTTATAAAGACTGTGTAAAGTAAGGCCTGTGAAAACTGTACAGTGTGTGAAATTCTTTCTCTGCATTTGACGCAAACGAAGCATTGGGCAGTCAGCAATGCAGCACTGTATCCCTCTCAAGGGCACCTCAGTGGTGCCACTGGCAGACCTAGGATTCAAAGCCACAACCTTCAGCTCACAAGACCAAGTCCCTAACCACCAGACCACCAGCTGCCCCAACTGGATTATAACCGTGGACACAGTATTTTTAATCTACAGCATAAGCACAGTGAGTGACGGATCAGGCGTTGGATCAGATATACAGTATTTGGACAAAAGTTTTGGGACACACCTGTTTTTCAGGGTTTGGGCTTAGACCCCTTGCCTCCAGTGAGAATGCTTCAGTAGAACAAGACATTTTGGACAATACCATGCTTCCAACTTCATGACTGTGTCCCGGTACACAAAGCAAGCTCCATGGCATGGAAGAACTTCAACCCCATCCAACATCTTTGGGATGAACTGGAACAGAGAGGAGCCAGACCTTCTGATGAGCCAGACCTTCTTATCCAACATGAATGGGCACAATTTTTTTCTGACAGACATGATCAGCCATAATGTCAATCTCTCTGTCTGCACTGCTGGGGTTGTTTTTCTCGAAAATAGATGTGCTACTAGCAATGTCTGTCAAATTAGCCATTTAAGTAAGTAATATGTTGAAATATCTCTTGTACTTGTGTTCAGACTGGGATAATAAAACATTTTCCCCTAAAATGACCTGTAAAATACTGTAATTTAACCATAACTGTCCAGTTTACTTACTAACATGACATACTTCTTTATTATAACATCATCCAATGACTAGATTTTTGGTTTCTGGTCATATGCAAATATATGCATACAGAAATACCTAATTTGCATAATTTTTTTCTACAGTAGAAAATATTGTAAATATCAGAAAACAACGACAGTATTTGGTGACACAATTACACTATTGGCCTGTAGCATCTTGCCTTGAGTGTCTTTAGACCAGTCGAATATCGCTAATTTGATGAATAAATATAAACGGACTAAGATGGGCAGGGACATGCGTTTTTGAATTCCACTGGCAAACATACAGAGTATATTTAGTAACATATGTCTTATGTGTTGCATATTCAAACCCAGTGTTAGATCATGCTGTATTTCTTTATCTCATTAGCAGTTTTCTTTGAATAACACCAAATTTGTAATAAAATTAAAATGACAAAATACATTTATGCACTATACCTAGAGCATGTAATCTGAATAACAAACATAATTCAATTGGTAGATTTTTAGATTTTTGGTTTAGTAATATGCAAATGTTGGTATACAGGGATAACTCATTTGCATTCCTTTTATTTCTTTCATTTTTTCATTTTGCTGAAAAAAATAACCCTTTTTTTAAAGGGATTCTTTTCTTTTTTTGTAAAAATGTCAGAAAACATCAATATTAGGTGACAAATTTCCCCTAATTTCACCTTAAGAGTCTACAGGCATGTCCAATATGGTTGTGCTAATTTGATTATTAGTTATAAACTGATTAGCATTTTTATTGTTCCACTGGCACACATAGAAGTATCATATACACCTTATAGGTTGCATATTTAAACCCAGTGTTTAATATGTATCATTCCTTAATCTCACTGACAAATTTCCCTGTAAAGCATCCTGAAACTAGAAACTAACAACCTACATTTGTTTAACATTCAAAGTGGTACTATATTTAGTACTGTATGGATATGACAACCCTTGAACATACTAAACATGCAAAGAAACTCTTTTTCAGTACTGCTGCAAAGGCCTGTGACTCCAGCAGGATCCGCAGCAGTGGTGAGTGTGTGGGTGTGGGCTGCTAAAAGTAGGACAGGAGAAACCACAGGGAAGAAAGGCGTGTCGGTCGGTTCTGAATGAATAACCACAGCACGCTGAAACAGAGAAGAGCGCATCACAAGCGCACCGTGTTTGTCAAACAGAATCTAAATGGTGGTCCAGGACTTGATAATGACCATGATCCTGTCCTGTACTGCACAATGCACATTAATGCAGCTCGGGGCTGCTAAACAGTGGGCAGATCTGGCGTCAATAAAAGGTCAGATGACTGCGGCGCACAATAAAGCCGACAAATGTTGATTAAACTTTTCTGCTCGCCACTGATTTATGCCTCTGCCGCTCTGTTTATTGTTGCTGGAATATTTTTTAAATGTAATGAACCACGCTGTAAATCACTCTTCAGTCATTGATGGTTTGGTCTTATAGAAACATCACTTTGCGAGGTTAATTAAAAGTATGTCCCTGAGTTTGTGTTTCTGGCTAATGTCAGTGTGATTTATGCCGTTCAGATTGTCTTTGCTTTCAGATGTGCCACACCGGTCAACAGACACGCAACAGAGCCTTGATGCAACTTAAAATGTGGTGGAATTTAACACTCCATTAAGCAAAACTATAGCTTATCATTCAAACAGCGCGCATCCAGACTCACTGACTGCAAACAGGTGAAGCACAGAGTTTTGAAGACACAGTGTATTGACAGAGATGTCCAGAAATGTGAGACAAAAAGGAAACGAATGTTCAAAGATGGAGAGAGAGTGGTATTCAGAAATATCCCTTCCCATTAAAATGAGCCTATTTGAAAATCATTTAAAGTTGAAAACATATTAATTTCTCTAGGCCGACTGGAATTTTTGCTTATTTTCCAAAAAGCCAGAATAATTGCTACAAAAGAACACATTTGTGATTGTAGCATGCATAGGTCAATTGCATGTTATGTTCTAGATTTTAAGATCTAGGTATCATCACTTGGACAATCTCCAGAATGGTAACTAATCCTTATTTTCAAGAAATTTTAACACAATATTTATTTTTATCTCTCAAGAAAGGTTTGTCCCAATGGTGTCAATACACTTAACTAGTTGTCTTTGAATAAATGAAATTTGTGTCTTCATCAAACACAACACATTTAATGCAGTGGTTCTAATATTGAAGTTAAAGGAAGGAGAGTTCATTCTGGACCACTTCTACTGGTTAAATAATTTGTACAGTTTAACACAACAAAAAACACATAAGGAATTTAAAAAAATCTATCAAAAAGGTTTTGCCCCAATGGTGTCAAAATGCTTACCAGATTTTCTTTAGATAAATGAAAATATGTGGCTTAATGAAATAACACAGTGGCTTATTTTTCTGAGCTTATTGCAATTTAATTCATTGGTCATGTAAAAAATTTGCGTTACGGGCTGTTAATGTTATTCCAGTGGGAATAAATGACATTGATTACTTCAGTGTTGTGTGCACTGATGTGCAATTTCAATTAATTTTTTTAACAACCCTCTGTTAGCTCGAATTACATGGAGATTGTGTGGGTTGCCATGGTGCCACACAAAAACTGGAAGATGGTGGACAGGTTCCCCTTCGTTAATAGTGTGGGTCCCAGGTATCCTGGACTAACCTCAGTAAGCTGTAGGTTGAACTGTCCATCATTTAGGCCCTCATGCCTAGGCTTTTCTAATGGCCATTCATTTTAAATGTTTTAACAACTGCCACATGCTGCTTGACAGTTTTTTTAAGTTATGATGATGGATTAAGGTCCTGTGATGAACGGCCTTCCATTCACTTTGTCTCCCTTTTAAAACTTGGGCCAGGCTAACTAGACAGAACTGGCTGCTAAAACCAGTTCCAGGAACCTTTTTGAAAGTTTTTTAATGGTTCCTGATTTAGATGTATGAAAAACTCTTCCTTGATATAAAACCTTTTCGTAGAAGATTCTTTGAAGAGGCATTTCGGTAAATGAGATATGTGAGAGCAGAGAACTTTTTTTTTTTTACAAGTTTGGAGAACTTCCATGTACTGGGAAGGATCAATAACAACCAGATGCAAGTCTGATTGCAGGTCTGATATAAAACCAGTGTTTCTGGGCAAAAAATCTTCAGATTCTCTTCACTCAGTGCCTGGCATTTCACCACTGAACCACAGGCTCTTACCGCGCCATTTATGGTCAGTTTTTTATAACTGACCTGAGCTTTAGTGTCTTGAAGTCTGTTTATGAGTCTGTTGTGTCTTTGGATCCGCATTTGTTTCTTCGCATTTGTGTGTTCTCACAGACTCTCTCTCCTACACACATTTTAAAGGCGACTCAACCGTCTGCCTTCTCTTTCCATACATTAGAGTTGACTCTGCCTCCAAAATGGAATTTTTAATACTGATCAACTGATGATCAACTGATCAAAATTCTGATTCTGATTCTGATTCTGAAAAGTCACAGATGCACAATCATGCTAATAAAAAAGGAGAATCCTGTAGCTGACACTATTCTAGATTTGCCGACAAAATCATTCATATCCTCTATTTTTCTAGTGCCTTCTTTTGTTCCATGGGATCATGTTCATCTTCAGGTTGTAATTGAGTTTACATCAGTATACGTCCACATCTCTCTAGTGATATAAAGATATTTTTTGTTAATAAGCATGTAATAATGACATGTGAAAATGAGCTCTCTTCTGATTGGCTGCCCCATGTAGTGTCTCATTCAAAAAGCTGAGCACTTTTAAAATAAAAATAATAATAAATATAAATAAATATATTCAGTGTTTTATGACATGGAAATAATATTTTTGAATAGGTTCGTTTTTGTGGCCCCCCACTGCAAGGTTCTTTAAGGAGTTTTTTTCTTTCTTTCTGAGGCTTCTTTCTATATAACCCTTTCTGGCAACTGTGAATGAGCTCTCAGGAACAAAACTCAGGCAGCAGTGTGAAACACAAGGTTAAAAAGAAGTAAGACTGACTCGACGCATGTCCAGATATTGCTCGCAGGCAACAGTCATTGCCGCCACTGAACAAAAACGTTGCATCGCAGCAATGCTGTATGTGTTGGGTAAACCAAATTGATTGAGATCATTACTTCTGCAGCGTGATGCCATAAAACAATCTAATTACATCTGTGCATCAGGGCGATCAGTGGATTTCTCTAAGGGTTCAAAAGCAATTGCGTTCTGTACTGAAACTATCATTATGAAGCTGTTTGGTCAGCAAACACTGATGTTCTTCTGGCCCACTGCAAACGGCTTTTCATTAGAAAGACATCTCATGTTTTCAGCTTTTAATAATACTTTAAATAACTGCCTAGAATTAACAACTAATGGTGGGCCAGCCGTCTCCTGGCTCCCGAGTGGTGCAGCTGTCGAAGCATTGGCCCAGTCACCGGGAGGTCTTGAGTTCGATCCTCAGTGTTGCCACAGCCGTCCACAGCAGGAAGTCCAAGAGGGCTTGATTGGCTCGACTCTCTGTGGGTGGGTAGGGTGGCCCCCACTCTCTCAGTGATACGAGCCAGCAGGAGCATCTGTTAGTTGCCATATGAGAATTGGCATCAGTGTTCTCCTTCAAATGTGCTAATCGGCCCAATCACATTGCATTAACAGCCGTTTTTACTGGATTTGTATGATATATGCTTTACCCTTCCAGTGTACTGGTGGTATAGTTCTATTGAGTAGAACTGGAGACCACTAATCTGAACTGGCCAGAAAATTGGTGAAAAGGCATTTGAATAATATTGAAGGTTAAAAATGATTACAAAATAATAATAATAATACTTGGAGCAGCTTGTGGCCCATGGTAAATGAGGTTCCCCTGTGATGAGAAGGTCATCCAAGGACCTCCACTGAGGTACCCATGAGGTGCACACTGCTCCCCAGGTGACACTGTGGGTTGCCCACTGCTTCACTCAGGTGATCAGTTTAGTATATATAAGTCTGTGTGTATATACATATCCATGCATGTAAACAGTAAGAATCTTTAGATGAATAATAGCAGCAGACACTGAATGGAACACAGAAATATTGCACATGAAATAGACAACGCACTTATCCGTCCTTATGGCATGGATGTGTGTATTTGCTTGTGTGTGTGGTAAACTGCAAGATTAAAGAGTTTTCTTCTGAAAGGTGATATAAGAGGCTATAAATTTTTTTACACAACTTTACACAAAGTTTGCCTCGTCAGATGCCTGTGGTTCTTTTAAAGTGATCATAACTTATTTTTATTTCAAGATTCACTTTTTTGTGTTTATTTGGCATTTTTATGTGACCATTGTCCACCCTTCCTTTATCCCTCAGAATAAACCAGGCTGCTATTTGTTATTGTTTTCTCTTCTGATTGGCTTCCCCCAAAATGAGAAAGCAGGCCAGGCTGTAGCACTTCAATTTGAATGAGCTGAAGTGTTGTAAGCTGAACTGGTGGAAGTAAGGACAAAAGTATTGGGACACCATTACACTAACAGAGACTTTAATGATATTGCATTAAGATCCATAGACTCCCTTTGCAGCTATAACTGCTCCCACTCTTCTTGTAAGACTTTCAACGAGATGTTGGAGTTTCTGTGGGAATCTGTGTCCATTTATTCTGTAGAGCATTTATGAGGTCAGGCACTGATGTTGGACGAGAAGGTCTGGATTGCAATCTCAGTTCCAGTTCATCCCAAAGGTGCTGGGAGGTCAGAGCTCTGTGTGTCCAGTCAAGTTCTTCCACACTGAACTCCTCCAGCATGTCTTCATTCAGCTGTTTTGTGCTCTGCGACACAGTCCTGCTGGAATAGAAAAGGTTCTTCCCCAAACTGTGTCCACAAAGTAGGAGGCAGGCATTGTCCAAAATGCCTTGTTATGCTGAAGAATCAAGATTGTCCTTCACTAGAAGTAAAGAGCCTAGCCCAAACCTTGAAAAACAAGTGTCCCAATATTTTTGTCCGTATAGTGTATGTGTTTTTTGTGACGCTGTAGTAAATTCAGTTTACAACAAATATAGAAACCCTTTTATTTAAAAAACAATTGAGGAAAAATGACATTTTAGATGGCATGTCCCCTTTAAGGACACAGGACATCACATCTTCATCAACTCCGCTGCTGCTGATAGACTGCCACACAGCCAGGTTGGGCTTGATAAATATTTCACAGTGCTTTTACCCAAGGGTACTCCCCCACCCCCTACATATGCACACACCCACATATGCGCTCACACCAAGACATTCCCAAGTCCCTTTGTGACAGAACCAGAGCATGGAGACTGCACTGCATTGATGCACTGTGTACCTACTGCATTCAGTTCACTGTGTTCTCATACAGTCCATTCCCTTGTGCTTAAGCTTGTTAAAAATGCACTAAAACCCAATAATATAAACTAATAATTTAATCGAGTCATGATTTTTTTTCCCCTGACTATTCAATATGTTTGTTCTGCATTCTTGAATGAATGACCCTTTTAGGGGAAGCAAACACACTATATGAACAAAGGCATTAAGACAGACTTCTTGATTACTGAATACAGGTGGCCCTTTACTACTTGCCCAGACATTTTGGACCATGCCATGCTTCCAACTCTGTGGACACAGTTTGGGGAAGGACCTTTACTACTCCAGCATGACTGTACCCCAGTACACAAAGCAGCTCCATAAAGACATGCTGGAGGAGTTCAGTGTGGAAGAACTTGACTGTCCCACACAGAGCCCTGACCTCGACCCCATCCAGCACCTTTGGGATGAACTGGAACGGAGATTGTGATCCAGACCTTCTCATCCAACATCAGTGTCTGAACTCATAAATGCTCTACAGAATGAATGAACACAAATTCCCACAGAAACTCTAAAATCGTGTGGAAAGTCTTAAAAGAAGAGTGGGAGCTATTATAGCTGCAAAAGGGGGACCAGCTCCATACTAAAGTCTATGTGTTTGAATACAGTGTCATTAAAGTCCCTGTTGGTGGGCTGGTCAGGCTTTCCTATACTTTTGTCCATATAGTTAATTACATTTTATCTTTAAGAGCTTGGTGTAATTATTTTGTATTGATAAGACTAAACTATTTTAGTTTAGGGGCAGTTGGTAGCCTAGTGGTTGGGACATACGCCCTGCAATCAGAAAGTCCAGGTTCGATTCCCAAGACCGCTAGACACCACTGAGGTACCCTGAGGAAGGTACCGTCCCACACACTGCTCCCCTGTTCCTGCTGCCCCCTGCTTCACTTGGTGAATGGGTTAAATGCAGAGGAAGTATTTTGTGCTGTTCACACTGTGCTCAGTGGTGTGTTCACGTATGACCGAATGATGATCGCTTTTCACTTATTTTACTTGCAATTAGTAAATCAATAAGTTAATAATGCAACCAAACAGAGACTCGCAATCATCTCCTTTCTTCCTGACGAATATAATATAAATGTAAATAAACACATTAGTCGTGTTTCATCCTCCTTGGATATCTGGCCCGTTTACTTGCAAGTGTGGAGTAATCTTATTAGCATTAATACAATAAACGCAAATCTCACTGTGCTTAACCTCTGGCTAATTAAACTTTATGTGCATTGCTGACCTAATATCGAACCTAGCAGGGGACGAATTACGACGTACAAAGAAAAGCCTGAGCGTGGGTCTGTGGCGTGAGCTGCGTCTGGTGTAAATTCCCTTAATGAGCAGATTGTCTTTCTGCAGCACTAAAGTGTTGACTGTAGGCGATAGTGTATGACCCTACAATACGATTAGTGTTCACGCAAGGGTCAGCTCTCTGGGGCAAAAAAGGTAACCGATAAACTAACGACTTAAATAAATACCCTGGAACAGGCGGATGCTAAAATAACACTAGCGCAACGCTACAGCGTCTGATGCTTTTGGAGTGACTGAAGTGCTCAGTGCATGCTCATGTCAGACTCATCAGTGTTAAGGGGGGAGTACACGCAGACTGATAAAAGCAGAGATATAAATAGGCCTTCCAAAGAAATAATTCACCCCCCAAATCCCAATTTGGCTCATAATGAATGAAAACATGGGCCAGTTAGCATAACGGGAATGACTCATGCTGTGCCCAGGAGCTATTATTCATTATTAGCCGGGTACGTTTTTTTGGGGTGAAGTATTCCATTAAATACTGGCAATAAAGATATAGTGCTTTTATATAAAAAACTTTTTTGGAGAGAAAATGGAATATATTTGCTGCCCTGACCCTGTCTCGTACCATCCCTTTTTTTACGATTGTCTTTTGCGCCAAAATAAAAGGATGGCTGTCACCGTTCCGTCTGCCCGGCCATTATCCACCCCAACAGAGCAAGATAATAAACAGAGTAGATCTAATTTAGATTCAAATTGAGAGGCATAATTTCTTCAGGTCAGAAAAGAAACAGGTCCTTTGAAATTAACAGTTTTAATTTGGTGGGCTGTTTAATTTGGTTGCCTCTTTACCTCTCTATGCTAATTTTGCATAACAACACTCTCTTGGAACTTAAGGCACTTTTCCATAGAAACATGCTGTATCTAAAGCATACTGTGACGGTACTGAACTTGCAGCATATTTTGATTTTCTGATGTTTTTCACTCCGGTAACAGTGTTTCTGGTGTGCCGAGTGATAGAGCAGCAAACAGCGACTGTGTAGGAGAACAAACACCGGTTTTAGACTGATTTACACCATTTATTTATTTTTTTATCAGATTTTACTGAAATACCGCCCGTGTCTTGATACTCCTTACTTCAACAGTGCTGATGCCTCGAAACTAATTTGGTTTATTTCCGCACGGAACTTGGCGGCACGTTTTCCTGATAAACAGAAAACGTTTTTTTTGTTTCTCACCCATGCCACAGACCCGTGGCTCCCAATCCTTTTAGACCAAGTATTACCTATGACCGAGTAGCAGCTATAAATCATCTCACAGGAACGTGTCTGTGACATGCACATACACATGGCCTATATGTGCAGCGAGCACTAACCATTTCAGCGAGCGCTGTGACCCCGTTTAGCTGAGCAAAGCTGTGCACCGTGAGGGATGAAGACGGTGAGCTTCAAATGCAGATACGGCTCAGCATCCATTTTTCATGGTGTTTGGTTTATTTCGGAGCCATTTTCCCAATACCTGCTAACGCTAGCTGTGCTGTCTGTGTGGACGAGCATCACCTGTTGCAGGGCAGCCAGTGAAGCCCCCCGTCGTACCTAACAGCATTTTTATTAAAGCAATAAACAGAAAAAAGATTTCTCAGACTTTCTGATACAAAACCCTATACATGGATTTTAATGGTCCCCTTTTTTGATGCAAAAGAGATCTGATGTACAATTTCAAATCAGAAGCAGAAAATGTGGAAGGAAATTCATTATGTTACGACTGCACAGAGACACAGTGCAATATAAAATATAAAATAAAAGTCTAAATAAATAAAACGGAAATATGAAATATGCCATATACAAAAGTGCAAGGGAATAAATACTACAGATAAGTGACTCACAGTTGCATGAACTACTAGTAACTCAAATGGTGTTTAGGCGTGGGTAGTTGAACATGATAGAGATCAGTAGAATATAAGTAACTATATAAAACAATTGCCCATAACAATGAAATTTTGCACAAAATGATAATAATTTAGCCCTAAATGAGAAAACTGCAGGTGATATTGCACATGGTTGTTACGGCCGCCTCGCCCCCTCGCGTGCTGCCCCGTTCGTCTTCCCCAGTTTACTGAGCTCCCCTGTCTATCCTGGTCTGT
>JBBPDH010212175.1:0-13712 GCA_037974565.1 Clupeocharax schoutedeni
TCCAGCTATTTGTGTGTTTGAGTGTTGAAGTCAGTGTTGAAAATGGAACTAATGCTGGGACACAGGGTTGAGGAGACGAAGCTGCGAAGAAAAAGACAAACCAGGTGATGTAGAAAGGACAGATGGAGTCAAGATGGGACCTGGACCACAGAAGGCACAGGAGAAGGGAGCTGGGTATTATATGGGATGTGGTGCGAACCCATGGAGGGAACAGAGGTCTAGACATGGGGGAGATCATAGAATGGTATTGGAGACATTAAACCAGTAACACACTGAAGACAGGATAGAACAGAGAATGGAACTAAGGACTGAACACTGGACTGAACAGGGCTAAGTGCAGGACTTGACAGCAGAATGGACTCGGTGATCAGTTCTTGACAGGACACCAGATATAGGGATGAGACATTAGGGATAGGGCTTTACTGTGAACAGGTAAAATTGCTCAACACATGTGACACATTCGCAGTTTCAATTCTTTTTCACTGTTTTCTTACCAGTAGTGGTCCTGCTTGTAGAAACAGTAGATGATGTCTCAGTGTGAAGACCTGGAAATGAAAAATTTAGAGCATATCAGTCAGAAATTTGTCAGTAATAGACTGAAGACAGGATACGACAGATAATGGAACTGAGGACTGAACACAGGACTGAACAGGGTTAACTGCAGGACTTGACAGTAGAATGGACGTGGTGTTTAGTTCTTGACAGGACAGCAGATATAGGGATGAGAAATAACAGGAACTTGGGGCTTTACTGTGAACAGGTAAAATGACTCAACACATGTGACACATTGGCAGTTTCAATTCTTTTTCAATTTCAGTTATTTTCTTACCAGTAGTGGTCCTGCTTGGAGAAACAGTAGGTGATGTCTGTGTGTGAACACCTGGAAATGAAAAATAAAGAGCACATAAGTCAGAAAATCATCGCTTTGAACTGAACACAGGACTGAACAGGGCTAACTGCAGTATTTGATAGTAGAATGGACTCTGTGTTCGGTACTTGACAGGACAGCAGATATAGGGATGAGACAATAGTGATGGGGCTTTACAATGAACAGGTAAAATGACTACACATGTAACACATTGGCAGTTTCAATTCTTTTTCAATTTCAGTTATTTTCTTACCAGTAGTGGTCCTGCTTGGAGAAACAGTAGATGATGTCTCTGTGCGAACACCTGGAAATAAAAAATAAAGAGCATATCACTCAGAAAATCGTCAGTAATAGACTGAAGACAGGATAGGACAGATAATGGAACTGAGGACTGAACACAGGACTGAACAGGGTTAACTGCAGGACTTGACAGTCGAATGGACGTGGTGCTCAGTACTTGACAGGACAGCAGATGTGGAGTCCAAAGAAAAATCAGGAGAGTTCTCCAAGAAGCCAAGAACCACTCGGGCAGAACTTCAGGAAGACCTTGCATCAGCAGGTACTGTTGTTTTAAAGAAAACTATAAGCAATGCACTGAACCGCCATGGTATCCAGGCACGCTCACCACGCAAGACTCCATTGCTGAACAAAAAGCATGATGAGGCTCGGTTAAAGTTTGCGAAACAGCATTTGGAGAAGTCTGTGGATTACTGGGAGACTATAATATGGTCAGATGAAAGCAAAATTTAACTTTTTGTCTGTCATTCTACACACCATGTTTGGAGAAGAAATGGCACTGCCCACCACCCCAAGAACACCATACCAACAGTTAAGTTTGGGGTAGAAGCATCATGGTTTGGAGCTGCTTTTCAGCAAGGGGTAGTGATATTATTGAAGGCAGGTTTAATGGAGAAATGTACCGGGACATTCTGGATAAAAATCTGTTTCCATCTACCAGAAAGCTGAAAATGAAAAGAGGGTGGAAATTCCAGCAAAGCAATGATCCCAAACACAATGCCAAGGAAACAATGAATTGGTTTAAAAGAAAGAAAATCAAGTTGCTTGAATGGCCCAGTCAATCGCCTGACCTAAATCCCATAGAAAATCGATGGAGAGAACTGAAGATCAAAGTTCATAAAAGAGGCCCAAGCGTCTGTGTGGAAGAATGGGCCAGAATCACTCCTGAGCTATGCAGACGCCTGGTCTCTTCATACAAGAGGCGTCTAGAAGCTGTAATCACAAACAAAGGTTTTTCTACAAAGTATTAAACGAAGTGTGTTCAGTACATATTCCCTGTGTCATTTCAGTTTATTTATTATGACTCAACTTGTATACTTAAATTTTCTGATTTCTTTGTATGAATTCAATATTTGGCTTGATAGCAATATCTGGTGGAGATTTTGTGTCAATAGCCCACTTAAAAATCCCCTTATTGATAAAAATGCTGATATGTCAAATACTTATTTTCCCAGCTCTTTGCATTGGTCAGATTGAGCTTTTTGGCAACAACATTTGGTTGGTCTGGGGTAGAAGAAAGGATGAATATGCAACAAATCACCTCATGCCCATTGTTAAGAATGGTGGAAAATGTCTGATGCTGTGGGACTGTTTCTTCTCCACGGGCAATGGGGACCTTGTTTGAAAGCATGGCATTGTGAACTCTTTTAAATAACAGGACACTTAAAATAGAATTCTGGCGGCTTCTGCCACAAAACTGAAATTGGGCCATTATTGTGTTTATTATTGTGCATTATAACCATTCAAAACATATGGTCAAATCAACACAGAAATGGTTTACCAGACATAAAATCAAACTTCTAAATCACATAGAAAACCTATGGGGTGCTCTGAAGAGGAGAGAGCATAAGAGAGGACTCTAGACAAACTAGAGAGATTGTGCAAAGGGGCGTGGGTTGAGGGGTCTACAAACCCCTCAACATCAACAGAACGCCAGTGGAGAGGGTCCTGTCCTTCAAATACCTAGGTGTCCACATCTCCTCAGACTTGACATGGACTGCTCACATTCAGGTCCAGTCCAAAAAGGCTAAGGTGTGCCTGTACCACCTCAGACAGCTGAGGAAGTTTGGGGTCTCTCCAGTGATCCTCAGGACTTCGAACTCAGGCGCTGTGGAGAGCATCCTCACACAGAACATCACATCCTGGTATGGGAATAGCTGTGTTCAGGACCATAATGCTCTCCAGAGAGTGATCCGTTCCCAACAGGACATTTACAACAAGAGATGTTGGTCCAGAACAGTTCGGACATTGAAGGACTCGTCCCACCTGAGTAACGGACTGTTTCAACTTCTGCAATCGGGCAGAAGGTTCCGTACCATCAGGGCCAAAACAGAGAGACTCAAGAGGAGCTTCTATCCTCACGTCATTCGAGTCATTAATCAGAACATGCCCCCACGCCCCTCATAACATTACTGTAACGGACTGAAACAAGATCACATAACATATCCAATCTCATATTTCAGAACATTCACATTCACTGTCATTTCATATCTTATCTGATTTATTATTACATCACATGCTGCTAAAGTACAACTTACTTTACTCTGGTCACTGTTTACACTGTTTACATCTTACTCTGGTAACTGTTTACAATATTTATATACTACTCTGGTCACTGTTTACACTATTTATATAATTATGCTGGTCACTGTTTACTCTGCATACATACTATTCTGGTCACTTTCCACTCTGTTTTATATGCTGAGCTATTATTGCACCATGCACTTTAACATTCCATTTGCACTATGTACATAAAAATGCTCAGATTTAAATGTTAGAATTTTAGATTTTAACTTTAATTTTGATGTAGAATTTACTTATTGTTTTAATGTTTGCACAGTGACTAATAGGAGCGATTCAGGATACATTTCACTGTGTGTTGTACTTGTATAACTGCATGTGACAAATAAAGTATCTTGAAATCTTGAAAATCTCTGCATTCTCCAACCTTGTGCAAAGTTATAGGAGAAGAAGTGCTGGCATAAGGTGGTTGTACAAAGTATTAAGCGCAGGGGTGTCAATAACTTTAACACACATCATTTCAGGTAAAAATATTTTTCTTAAGGTGGGATTTTTTCCATCCTGAATGATGTACTTTTCTCCCTTTTCAGTCTAATGTTATATTATTCATTATTCAATATGATTTATTTTAAGGCTTTTTACACATCTTTGTCAGGGGTGCAAATAATTGGACTGTAAACACACAGAAACATACACATACAGGTGGTCCTCAGGTTACAGCAGTCTTGTCATACAACCATGGTTCGAATTACAGGGGGTACTGGCGGGTACTGTACCCCCGGGATCAAGACACAGACCCCCCCCAAAAGAGACAAAATAGTTTGGGGGGTGTTTCTTAACAGTGTAAAGAAGGCAGTACCCCCCAATTATGGAGGGGTAATTCACAATCTGCATGCATGTTGAGTTGATATTCACTCCCATAAATCTTTTTCAAAACCAGCTTACACCGTTACCATTGTACTCATGTGGGCAAACTAATTTGGTTGCATGTGTATGAGTGAAGGAGTTGACATCTCTGTGTAGTACAGTGTACAAGTACAGTATATTTACTGTTCCTTTTCCTTTACTTTTCCTTTTTCTGTGGCTTAGTGGTGTTTTTATGTTCTATATATTTGATAAATTAGATGTTGTTTATTTTACAAAAATATGGACAGGCTTGTCGGTAGCCCCAACAAGATTATAAATCCTTTCAAACCAAGTGTTTAATCTTAATTCCAATCAATCTTTTCATTAGCCATTCAGCTTATTTGAGAAAACAAAACATGCTACAGTGTACTTTATTATCATTGTGTGCACCACACTGAACTTGGAGCACAGGAGACAGATGTCTCAGAAGCGCAGAACGAAAATCATATGATCAATATAATTAAACCCCATGTTGATCAGAAGGTTAGGGTAGATGACAAAAAAGAGCCGAGGAAACATTCAAAACAATAACAATTCAAGCTGAACTCCAAGGTCAATGTATGTTATTTTCTGATCAGACCATCGATTGCATTTTGAACGTGGGCTCCATGGAAGAAGAGGGCTCCACTATTGACAGAAAAAAACATTAAAAAGCCACACCGGAAGTCATCAAAATGCATGTTGAAAGGGGTCAGGGTTCTTGGGAGAACGTCCTTTGGACTGAGGACAAAACTGGAGCTTTTTGGCCAGTCACATTAGCTCTATGTTTACAGGAGGATAAATGAAGCATTAAACGTAATAAACACTGTGAGCGGCTCAGTTTTGTTTAGGGGCTGCTTTGCTGCATCTGGCATGGGGGACCTTAAATCTGTACCAGTGCCTCTGTACAGGGAACTACCAGTACCTCCTAGAGCGAAACGTACTGCCCAGTGTCAGAAAGCTCAGCCTTAGTTGCAGGACATGACTCCTACAATAGGACAATGATGCAAAACATACGGCTAAAAGCACCCAGAAACGGCTGAGAAAAAAAAAACATTGGACTTAATCCTGTTGAACATCTATGGAATGTTCTGCAGAATGGAGACGGACTAGAGCTGTTCTCACTGGCAAATGCAGAAATCTAATTGTGAACTACAGAGTTTGCTTGTTGGCAGTGATTGCTGCAAAAGGCGGTGCAACAAAATACTATATGAAAGGTACCATCATTCGTTTTTAATTTGTTTAATAATATAAATTAATCAATTCAGTCAATAACCTAAAGCAAAGTCAGACAGCAAACAATAAGGGGTGTGATTAAACTTCTGTTTCAGACATCTTACATATTTAATTCAAATTTACATCTTTGTTCAACATTCTGGAGATATGTAACACTTCTTCAGTTTTAATTTACTCCTCAGCTAACACTTGATATGCCTGACAGACAGCTTCTAAGCATTTCATGTCACTGTGAACAAAGTTTGTGTGGAAATTAAACAATCTCTGTGGCAAGTTTTATTTAGAAATCTCACCAGTTGAGGCCGTACTTGGAGGAATAGTGGCTGATGTTATGAGGCTAACACCTGCAAGTGAAATACAAAGAGCATTAGTTATCATGATAATGTCGATGTTGGTTCACATTTCATTTAAACACTAATTGCTACCAGGCTGGCATCCTAACTGACTATGGGGGGCACTATCGATGGTGAACTATATTCATCAGGGCTGAACTGGGACAAAAAAAATGTTTTCGTGCATTTTGAGCCAAGACTGGCCTACCATGTCCTTCGAGGGAGCAATGCCTTTGAACGCCCCCCCTTCAAACTGGCACTGGATACAATATTTCCTTATTTAACTGAATTCTGTTACTTTAAGGTGCACTAGTCGTCAATACTAAGATTTGCTTGTGAGATTAACCAGGTTTACACAGTGTTTACCCTCAACCCAAATGACTCATATAGTTAACTCCCTTTCAGCGATGCACACAAAAGTTGCTTGGTAGCTAACAGTTCCATCTTGTGGAGAGTTTTTGGCATGCTTGAGATAATTAAATGATCATGCATTGGCTATGTATTTTTCCATACTTAAAATATAATTGCAGCATTAAGAAGATGTGCTTTATATGATTCTGGAAGCCTGAACTGAAGCTGTGAGACATAAAGGCAAGCTACTTGAGAATTGTAAGCTTTAGGGAGCATATGCTAGGTGGAGGTAGCTCAGTGGGTAGGATACTTGCCTACAGACCAAGAGGTCATGGGTTCGAATCCTACCTTCAGCACCACCACTGTGTCCCTGAGCAAGACCCTTAACCCTAAGTTGCTCCAGGGAGAGACTGCCCCCTGCAGTTAGAAAATGAAAGTCGCTTTGGATAAAAGCGTCTGCTAAATGTAAATATATGTATGATGGTCATACATTTCATTACTGGGTTTCTTGCATTTGCCTGTAAATCAATTACTTGCCTTCATAGATCCAGGATGACCAAGAATGTTTGGTAGCTTATGCAAGTTCAAGGTCCCGAGCCACAGAAATCTAGAGACTCCTAACTATATCTCATTTGATCCCCCGCAGGTTTCATAAAGTAACTGAATGAAAAGTCCAGAGTTTAAGGATTCAACCTGGAACATTTGTTTTTTAAGGGAATCATTAATGAAAAACATCTAACTGTCTAATGGAGATTGTGTTTCCTATTTTTTGCAGAAATTTGAAAAAAAAAAAGAGATATTTGTCTGGAAACACCTCTCAGTCCTGTGCAAGGTGAAAGAACTTACCATTCAGTAGGAGCAGTGCTGACAAAAACATCTGAATTGGAAACGCCATTGCAAATAAACCCAGGTAATTCAAAGGAACCTGAAGGCTAAAAAAAAACCCAAAAAAAGTATCTGTCAGGGCAATTCAAATAAGTTAAACAATGTTTTGGAATCTCTTTCATTTTTTTCAAATAGACCAACAGGAATGGTTCAAAATTAAAATATCTGTACATAAACATTCATTCCTTCTCCTAAAAAGTTATATTTACTTAGTACTGACATTGACAAAATGGCACGCTGTTGGTAACAAACTGTGACTTAGAAGATAATTCATCCCAGGAAAAAAATATTATCTTATAACTGAGATTGACCTGTCTGTCCTCACTTTCCACAAACGCTCAAACGGAGATTTAAATTGGTTCTACAGAAGTTTTGCCATGAAGTCTGCACTTGAAAAGAGGGTTCCTTGAAAAGTAATGGGTTAATGGTCATGTTACAGCAAGAGATACTAGGGCTAAATCTAGTTTTTCTTTTTTGGATGAAGCAAGAGAAGCAAAATAAATAGAAAAACTTTGAGAACAGAGAAAGAACAGGCAGTTTTTGGTTTTATGCATTTAGTAAGTGTTGCTTACCACACTGCTCCTTTATTGCTTAATATGAGCATTTCATTTATTTCAACATATTTTTCCTGGTTTTTGTAAATTGTAATCGGCTCATATAATTTAGCCCAAGATCTCTAATTCCAGCATTACTATTGACTCCCTATTTTTAAAGCATCTGCATTACATAACAATTTAAGGTTGCACACGTTACTTTATTATTATCTTGTTTCTTATTTTTTTTTACTTCTTTTGTTAATTTAAAAAAAATTTGTACCTAATATATGCCTTTACAATAAAGTAAGCATATACAAACGATATATTGTACTCTGAAGAAAAAAAGCCCAAATATTAGCAAATAAAAATTTAATTCAAAGCAATATTTGTTTATTGTGTATATTATCATTGAAACTCAAGTAAACATTATTTTATAAATAATCACAAAGTAACCCACCAGAAAATTACAGAATGTCCCAACAATTCCCAAAATGTATGCAAAAGCAAAGTGACTTCAATATACTCTACTTCTACTTAATCTACTCTACTTCTACATATATTTTCTTTTGTTTTCTGCATACATTTCCTATTAGCTTTTGAAGACTGACTTGCTTTTTTAACATTCATCCATTAATATTTTGCACAGCATATAATGGATAGAAATTGCCTTACCTGGAATAAGGTTTTGCTGCGTAATTCAGTGACAGTGACACTTCAGGGACCACTTCTGCAATTGTTACTTGTTCTCAGCGCTCTAGCTATATATAGGTTTACTGACCCAACTTGGAATGGATTGTGAGCTGAAACATAAACCTGAAACATGAGCACCATGTTGCTAAAGGCAGTAAATATACTAATGGCCTCATTTGGCTTTTGTGGTTTTATGTTCTTTTGTCTTGGTTGTCTGCCATCGCCTGTTTTTTTTAGGAAGAATATAACAACTGCCCTAACCCAGTTTTTGAGCAGTGCTGCTATTATTACAGTTGGGTTATAGTGGCTATTGATATGGCCAGATCATACAACATACAAGAAATAATAGTGCAAAACCCAAAACATATATTTGGTTTATTATTTATTCATTTTAAAGGGATTTAAGTTGCAGAAGCCGACCAGGCCAAAATAATACACAAAACACCTTTAACTAAGCCCCACTGATAAACTATGTATCCTAACACCCATCCCATCACCAACAGAAACAGAAAGTACAATAAGGAACTAGGGCTGTGAAATTAACGAGTTAATTAGATTAATTAATCACAGAAAAAAATAATGTGTTAATATTTTTAATACGCAATTAATGCGTATAAACATGTGACGTTACACTTTGTAGAACTGCAGCCAGATACTCTTGGGTAGAGCTTGGATACTCAGATCCTTTTTCAGATTCAGCTCTGAATGGAGGAAGCAGGAATGGAGGAATTATTTGAAAATGGAATTTCATGATGAACATACCAATTGAAACAATCCAGAAAGACCTACAAATTCTTCTGGTTGTGTTAGCTTTGACTTATTTCTAAGAATCTTTTTCTTTTTCCGGTAAACATCTTTTGGAGACATGTGGTCTTGCTCTGCAAGTCCAAAGGAATATCAAAGTATCAAAGTATTTCATTTAAGTACATAGTTGTTTATTTCACAATTGGTCTTCACATAATGCTTAATTTGGAGTCAATGAATCTGAGAAAACATAGTAAGAAATCTGAGATTGCTCCTCTGTACAAAACCTTTCCAAATCATCTGGGGTTCTAGGTGCTCTTTTCTTGGCTCTGTTCTCCAGCTTCAAAATCACACATTTTCATAGAGTTTTAGATCAATGGACTGGTATGGTCATATGAAAAGACTGGTTCTGTGGTAATTGAAATTTTTTTTGTGTGCATTTGAATGCGTGTACTGCATCATTGTCCTGCTGGAAGTTCCAACTACAACCCAGTTTGAGCTTTTTAGCAGAGGCAATTTAAAATGTTCTGCTATTTCATGGAGTCTCTGGTGTTATGGTGCCATGTATCATAACAAGGCTATGCAGGCTTTTAGACAAAACCTCCTTATGGTGTGTAGGAATAAAATAAACATGTTCTCCAGACAGGTTCACTACAGCTGTGGTTATTTTCAACCTGGCAACAGTGTATATGGGCATTTTCAGGCATTTAGCTTTTTTATTGCCAGTTTGATTCCTTTTATTACTGTGTTCTCTAATTTTGCCCATATAGATGAATGACTTTCCCATATAGATTCTGTGGCCTTGAGACAACCCAGAGCAAGCCAAGCAAGATTGCCTCATCGGCAGTGAACAAGACAGTGAACTTTGCTTCTTATACAGCTCTGGAAAAAAATAAGAGACAACTGCAGTTTATCTTTAAATCAGCATCTCTATTAGTATGACAACCATTCCATGCCAGTGTCTGTTAAATTCATATACACGCCCCTCATTCTGCTCTATGAGGTACTGATTAGGTGATCACTCAAATCTTATTTTATGAGGAAAATTATTTTTAAAAAACCACTGTTGTTGTTAGCACTCTCCTCTTGCAATGTGAACAGTTGGATGGCAAACGCTGCTAGAAGTATGCCAAATGTAATTACTGGCATTTTGTTTAAGAGGTTGGTTATCATTGAATTATTCAAGTTCTGTAAATACCTAATAATTTCTCTTATTTTCATGTATTTTACTTTACAATTATGCTTTAGAACAATACAAAAATTAAAGAATTATTGGGAAATTAGGAGAAATATTGTCAACTGTTCTTAAAAAGTATGGCAAAGCTGTTCAGTTCAATACCTGCACCTATGAACGATAAAAACAGAGAAACTGAACATTTTTGCAGTGTTTTTTTCTTAGTTATAAGTGGTGCTCTCAATTACCATATACTGATCAATTGCGTGCTTAATATACGTCTTTATTGGTTCTTTGACAATGGTTGAGGGTTTCAGTCTGTTTTGTTTTGAATGTAACATATTGATGAGTCACTTATTTTATTGTTACTCATTCTCAGCACTCTAGCTTTATATAGCTTTACCGACCAAACCTGAAACGTGAATCTGAAACATGAACATATTGTTGCTTAAGGCAGTAAATATAATAATGGGCTCCTTTAGCTTTTGTGCTTTTATGTTCTTTTTTGTGGTTGTCTGCCATCTAGACCAGACAAATCTTTGTAACCTAATCACAAAAAAAGAAACAGAAATACAAGTACTTACAAAAAACACCCATCCCACCACCAACATCTCATTGTTTTGAATGTAACATGTTGATATTTTGGAAGAGCAATCTTTAAAAGACAGTCATTGCAACTGTCACGCACACCAGGTCGCGTGCAGTCAAAGGGCACCAGGAAATAACTGCATGCCAGGTATAAAAGGAGGAAACAGGTGCTAGTCACTCGCACAGGCATTGAAGTCCCATGCTTCAGTCAGACGTGTCCCCAGTCCCAGATCAGTACCGGTACTGTGAGTACACTCGCTCCTCTGAGCTAACCCCATCTATACCCGTGTGCGTGTGAGAATGAGGGTTCGTTGAGTGCGAACCTCAACTCCGCTTGGAGCGTTCTCAGATTAAAACACGTGGTTCACCCGCTCTCCCGTGCCAGTCACTCTAGATCTCTTCCACCACGCGGCAAGGTTGTGTCAGGTGTGTCCGGTCAGTCATTTCTGCCCACCGTGACAGCAGCATTGCAGCATTTCAAAGGCACTAATAATTTCTTATATTATCTAATGCAGCAGTTGCATATTCCTGAGGTATTAGGGATTCATATTTAGTTACCAAGCATTCAGATGGTAGAGAATGGAACTCAAAATTACCATTTCATTGGTGCACCAACATTTGTTGTTAAAAACATCCCAAAACACATCCTCCCTTGGCCATCCCTATATTCAAGGAATCAGCTGAGAGGCGTAAAATCCTTGTTGTTGTCATTCATTTGCCAGGTCCCTGTCAGACAAAGCAACCAGCAATTCCATAGATCCTGCTGGAACTGGATGTTGGACTTCTGGACTACTTCACTACTGGCTAGATGTAAGTCAGATAAATAGTGGGTTAAATCTACATCAACTTATTGGAGAAGGGATTGTAAATAAACTCACTCTACCAATTAAAACATGCATTTGGTTCTTTTATGAGGAACAATTTGATTTTTTAGTTCTCCAGTGTCCCTAAAATTGCTGATTCATAACCCCAAGTGAATTGGGCTACAGGAGACAAAGACTGGGTAAATAATGCTTTAGTTACTGTATTCATAGTTTCCCCATAGAGTTTGAGAGTGTGAACATGACCTCTGAAGAGGATATGTTTACCCTTTGTCACTTGCTGAACAGAATGCCTTCAGTGACTAGCTTACTGTGGCCCTTCAATTTGGGAATGCATACACCATCTTCTTCATGAATAAAAAGTATATCGGACTTTGACCGTGTATAGATTACTAAGCCTTACAGGTTCACTTATGTTCCCTCAGTGTTCCAAGCATTTGACAATAGGCAGATAACCTACCCTGGGTCGAATTCACGTCTTTATTGGTTCTTTGACAATGGTTGAGGGTTTCAGTCTGTTTTGTTTTGAATGTAACATATTGATGAGTCACTTATTTTATTGTTACTCATTCTCAGCACTCTAGCTTTATATAGCTTTACCGACCAAACCTGAAACGTGAATCTGAAACATGAACATATTGTTGCTTAAGGCAGTAAATATAATAATGGGCTCCTTTAGCTTTTGTGCTTTTATGTTCTTTTTTGTGGTTGTCTGCCATCTAGACCAGACAAATCTTTGTAACCTAATCACAAAAAAAGAAACAGAAATACAAGTACTTACAAAAAACACCCATCCCACCACCAACATCTCATTGTTTTGAATGTAACATGTTGATATTTTGGAAGAGCAATCTTTAAAAGACAGTCATTGCAACTGTCACGCACACCAGGTCGCGTGCAGTCAAAGGGCACCAGGAAATAACTGCATGCCAGGTATAAAAGGAGGAAACAGGTGCTAGTCACTCGCACAGGCATTGAAGAATTCACATATAATTCTCAGTGTCATATCACCACTGATTGTTTTCCCTTTCATTGTATCCGATAATGTCTACCAATCAAGAATTTAAAGACATGTCTCAAGGGTAATAGCCTATGAAACTGAACGCCATTCTTTACACATTAAAAAAATGTGGTCAGTTTAAAATTTGAAGTTTGTAGTACGACAAATACTGTAATTGTGAAAACATAGATTACTTTTCTGTGTAATAATCGTATAATCAAAAGTTCAGTCATCTGGAAATTTTAAGCCAACCAGTGTTTTCTTTTAAATGTGAAAATATTACAAAATGTTGCGAAGACCCCAAAACGTTATGTTATGTAGGCCTACGTAATACACACTACAATGTCAGTGTTAAAGTTTCAGGTAAATCTCAGTAAAAACAAAGACACAGTATATGGACACAGTGAATGTTGTCAATTTGCTGGAAATACTGCAACATTGTTATTTATACCTACATTACTTTGCAAAACAGAATTTTAGACATAGCTGTATGTCATAGATATACATACAGCTAGATTGAGCAGAAATGTTTTCTGATTTATATTCAGTCCAACCGGTTTAAAAGCTACTGTAGTTTTGTGGCAGATAAATATACATATATGTATTTATATAAATAAATGATAAGCATAAAAATGTGGATATTTTAAAAATATAATAATGTGGTATCTTTAAAATATAATAATAAACATAAATCCTATGTGTAGCTTTATTAACAGCATTTTCATACAAGTTTTTTTTTTGTGCAGCACGCGGACCGATACCACACGGCCCGGGGGTGGGGGCCATTGCCATACGTTACCTGCTTCCCACTTTTATACCTTACGGTGTGCATGACAAATAGCTACAAAGTTATACCTGTTTCTAGTCAAAGTATAGCTTTTATTAATTTAAATCCTGGTTTGTCTGTTTGTAGTTTCCAACATTTTCTTTTCTAATATTTTCTTTCTCTCTATCTTAGGTTGGTACTAGAGTTGAGACGGATACTCAGCTGAAACGAGTATCTGGTACGGATAAAGCACTTTTGACGAGTACGAGTATCATACGAGTAATACGAGTCAATATCT
>JBBPDH010212185.1:0-13712 GCA_037974565.1 Clupeocharax schoutedeni
TCTAAAGATTTCTTTAAATAGGAAAAATATCTTAAAACAATCTTTATATACAATATAAGAGCAAAAAAATCTGCTCTTATATTGTATATTATTCTCAAAACAAGAACAAGAAAACTTTTAGGCTAGAAATAAGATTGGGAGTCTTGGTTATATCAGGAAATTTTTGCAGTGTAAGATCTTATATCTTATAATTAACATCACCAAAGCCTCACAGAGTGGGATGGTGGGAAAGAGCTTGCATGCTTTCCTCTAAAGCTTTTGTTTTGCATAGTGAATCACAAGTCATGTTTTTAACTAATAAGCATGAAGGGGGTCGCCTTTTGATATGTTACCCTAAATCTTTTTATAGTAAAGATGTGCATTAGCTTTGAATAATGTGGCACCTGTAAGGTGGCGTATTAGTCTTGTGACGGCCCAACAGTCTGATCCCTGCAGGCGGTCTGTGGATGTCAGATGCAGCCCAGATCCAGGTGGCTCTTCAAGCCTCGGTCAAGAATGGCTGCAGCTGGCAGGATGTAGCTGTTTTGGCTGCTTTTTGGTGCTACAACAACACAGACCTTAAAAGGACAACACCCCTTCAGCACAGCCATGCCTTTAAAGCAGTGGTCCCCAAACCCTGGCCCGTGGGCCGGTACCGGGCCGTGGGTAATGTAGTATCAGTCCGCGGGTTGCACAGAAAAAACCTGTGGATGTTCCCCGTGTTCTGTTGTCGGCTTGCTGTTATGAAAATGCTGTTAATAAAGGTAAATCCAGTACACACTGGATTTACCTTTATTATTATATTTTAAAGATACCCCATTATTATATTTTTAAAATATCCCCATTTTTATGCGTATCATTTATTAACATTAACGTTTTGAAGCGTGTTAAGCATTTACAAAATGGAAAAGTAATTATCTATATTAATACTGGATTATTACTTTTCCATTCTGTAAATGATAAACACGCTTCAAAACATTATTTTCCAAATATTGCACATATTTTCTAAAATGTTTACATACACATTACATTTCCATATATATATATATATTTATATATACATAGATATTGTCAAACTGTCAAATGTTTACTTTTTAAATCTTTTTATTTTATTTTGTTATAGTTTTATCTTCTATTTATTTATGTAAAGTTGGGGGAACACGAGCCTAAGAATTTCATTACAGTAGTGATGCTACATTGTTATCTGTATATGACAATGAAACTTGAAACTATTTGTTTAAATACGTATACGTATATTTATCTACCGCTCCTTAAAGGCCGGGCCATGAAGATATTTTTTTCTGATATTAAACCGGTCCGTGACCTAATAAAGGTTGGGGACAGCTGCTTTAAAGGGAACATAAAATGCAAAACAGAGTTATAAAAGGTCTATGGGCTACAAAACATGTTCATGAAGTGCTTTACACAGAATCCCTCTCACATAAAGAGATTCTCCAGCATTATTCTCCACAGTTTCAGGCCCTTTCAGCTCGTCTAACTGCGATAGAAACACAAAAGTCATTATTTAAAAGGACTTATTTAAGTATTTAAGCTGGATCAAAACCTATTGTTGCTGGGATATGGCCATCGAAAATGAAATGGAGGAATGCAGTCCTTTGGTTTTCTTTATCTGGGAGACGGTGTAGGGATTTGTATTCTTCATTCTGTAACTTGCCTGTAGCCATAGTGTCTTATCCGTGCTTATAAAACCAGCAGACAAAAACGGCGTATCTTCAACTAATCTAGTGAGTGGGGGATCGACTGATGACGGGCGG
This sequence comes from Clupeocharax schoutedeni, assembly GCA_037974565.1. Classification (NCBI taxonomy): domain Eukaryota; kingdom Metazoa; phylum Chordata; class Actinopteri; order Characiformes; family Alestidae; genus Clupeocharax; species Clupeocharax schoutedeni. The sequence goes on from JBBPDH010212185.1 coordinate 1,755, forward strand.
TTCTAATCGGGGAGAAATCCGAACAGCTCATTCTGAAAGAGACTGAAAGTGTGGAGAATAAAGCTGGAGAATGTCTTTATGTGAGAGTGATTTTGTGCAATAACTTCATGAACATGTTTTGTAGCCCATAGACCTTTTATAACAAAAGTACATTTTGCATAATATGTCCCCTTTAAACAGAAATGTGTAATCTGTATCTGGTGCAGACTCCAGAAGATCTGACTCTTTTTTCAGTGAAAGGGTGTGGAGAAATCTTCATGCTTGTAGAGTTTGGTAAATAGGTCTTAAAAAATAATAACAGTTATATAGCATTAATAGCCCCAAGGGCAGCTGTTGAACCAGAGCACTCCAGAAATAGCTCTGACTTATAGCTCCTGGCAGAAATCAGGATTTGGTTCCTGTGTTTACTTGTGTTTAAATTGAACAAGGGCTTGTCTTGGCCCACACTTGCTGTAAGTTATAAATATAATGTTCATATATGTCTGTTTCCTTTGTATGAGTGACAGCGGTCACACAAAAGTGCATTATATCCAAGATCTCACTAGTTAATGCCGTTCTGAGACCCATTATTATAGATGTACATGTATTTAGTGTACCTTATGGTATGCTTTTTTTTGCAAAGCTTCCTATTCTTTTTGAAATCTGTTTAAAAACCTTAAGCATGGTTTGGTGATTCTTCCTGGAGAAAGATCCTCTTTCATTGCTTAACCCTGAACCACTGTATCTCATTACAAAACGTTGAGAAATGTAGTGTGAAAATTACAATGACCTGTCCACTTTGAAAGTCATGTGTTGTGTCCAAGGAATAACAGCGCAGTGAAAATTGCTGCTCTAAAAGCAGTGCCACCCACTGACCTGTGATTTTTACAGTGACCGTTCCCACACAACACAAAAAGAAGGCGTGGTCTAAGGCCTCGTTTACACTGTCAGTTAAATGTGACCCAATTCCGATTTGTGCTCATATGTGACACAGATCGGATCTGTTCCATGACCATGTAAACAGGAAAATAAAACGCATGCATTCGGATACTCTGAGATCGGTTTCAGGCCTCTTTCATATGTGGAAATAAATCAGATATAAATCAGATATGTGCCGATGCGACTGTCGTGTAAACAGTCAGATCGGATTTTCCTAGGCACTGCATTCTGTACGTCATTTACATTAAATCACTGACTGTCAGGCACACTGATGCGCTGCTGATTCCAAACAGATGCGCCACCAGAGGGCGACTCCGAAGCGCGTTTGCAGAAGGACGGCCGGCGAAATGTCGTGTCGTTGTAAGAGAGAAATGTGGACGCTGACGCAGCAAATCGAAAGTTGGCTCATTCTAAAATTTCGGACCCACTGCTCCTCACTAAAGCCCACCCCAATATTCTCCACCAATCCGGAGATCTCGCACGCACCCAGACACTCCTCTAAACGGTCGAGGCCATAATAACTGAAGCGCAACTGCAATAATCGCCCTTTTCCTTCTCCGCCTCAAAATCATGCTGTTATTTGGTGAATTTTGCAAATATATCTCAGAGCCAGCATTAAGCATATTTTGCGTTCGTCCATCTTGGCTACTGTGTGGTGTAACAACCCCCCTTTGCTACAGCAAGTGTAAACAAGCGAATCAGATTTGGGTCACAATTAAAAACACGAGTAAACAGAAGGTCCAAAAAATCAGATATAGGCAACAAATCAGATTTGAGCATCAAGACCTGCAGTGCAAACGAGGCCTTAGTCGTCATGGTGTCACGGTCAGGCCAGTGGCTGGTTAGAGCCACTGCTTTTGGGTTGCTTTTTCTGTTTGGTTTATTCTGTTTTTATTTTGAAATTCCGTATCTGTTTGGTAATGTGTCACGTGTCTGCTTGTTTTGTATATCATGTGATTTTGCGTTTGCAGCTGTTTCGTGTTGATTCCTGATTTCTGTCTGCATTTAAGCCCTGTTTGTGTTCGTGTTAGTCATGTGTCCATCGCCTTATGTTAAGCGTTTCTGGTTCCTGCCTGTTTTCTTTAGTAGCTGTATCGAATGGCCCGCGTGCTTGTTTTCTTTTCTCTGTTTTTGTGAATAAACACGTATCTGCATGGATTCCTGGCTGTCTGCCCGTTCCTGCACGCTTCCAGGTAGCTCCGGGTTGGGGCTTAACCACCCCACCCATGACACATGGGTTCATTTTTGGTCCCTTCAGTGTTTAGGCTGCCATACCTTCCACATAAATTCCACAAATGTTGAGACGCCAGGAAGTTTGACCACCTTCCTTCCTTCTGTCAGGCTACAGGGAGCAGGCAGCAACCCAGCAGCTCTGAGGGCTCTGGAGTCACGAAGCCGCACTTTTTAACCGGTGCTGTCCGGTCAACATGGACAGGAGCGCTGAGGTATCCTCCACAAGGACCGGAAGAAGGGCTAACTGCAGTAAGCTTCTCAGCCTAACCATTACTCCACACTGCCAGAATGATGGATATACAGTATCTCTGAAAAGCTGCAAAGTGCTCTGTGAATATTAAAGGAACACTGCTAACACGCCAGCTGTCTGTGTGCTAAACTCGTCTGACTGTGTCGGGGCTAAATTCTTGCTGATCTGTGTTCTCTCTAGCCACACTGTACATTAAATGGAATGTAGTTCTGTACAAATGTGTACATAAATATCATACAAGCTTAAGGGGTTTAGGTGTTAGTAGAGCTTTTGGCTTTTCAGTGATGCAGTGATTTCAGTCATTAGGGCTGATGCTAAAAAATACATTTCATTTATTAACCACCATTTGAATATAGTCATTTGTTTTATAACATTCACTTATAACAATATTCCACTAGTTTCTAATAGTTTTAATGCACGTATACATTCCTTTACAGTCATATTGAAAGTAATATGATATGAGCTTCTCTCAGATAACGAAGCTGGAGTCTGGCTGGTTTTGGATTTTTGTTAAGGTCAAGACATGTATATCTCAGAATCTTTGTTTAGTGACATTTTTGCTGTCAATATCTTTATCAAACGAAGAGCCACATTTCTGTTCAGTTGGTAGGAATCTTTGTAGAACATTTCCTTTCCACCTTAAATGTTTTATACGAAATTCGTACAGATTAGGAATTTAGCTGTGCAACTGTTTCTGTTTATTTCAGTCTACACGCTCTACAGTGTTTAGACAATGACTGAACTTAACTCCTTCAGTCGGAGACCCTGTTTACACCTACTTACGTCATGCATCAAGTTTCAGGATTGCTCAAACACTTCAGGAGGTTCATCTGAGACATTTTGTGTAAACAGCCCTTAGCAAAAAGTAGTTACACTTTTCTTAAGCATGCTTGAGTGTAGCAGGGACACGGATCATGCACTTGTACTAGAAACTATACTAATTTAACTTTAAACTTCTTTGGACTAAATTGGAACAATTTTAAGTTGATGAAGTTGATTATTTTATGTTGAAGGCATACTTTAAATATACTTTATAAGGTTATTTTGAGTTTACAAAAGTATACTTTATATACTTTCTTTAAACTTATCAGTATGTCAAGTATACTTCCCTATACTATTCTTAAGTACATAACATATGGTATATAAAAAGTAGTGCCACGAGATTCTTATTATGCGATTAAAAAAAATATCGCCGTTAATGCACCCCCCACCCCCACCCCCCGGACAGAGGGTACTGGGTCTATACTACGCAAGCCATGATGAATTTCACCTTGATATTTCAGTGACTTGCTCCAGTTATTTCCTGAACTGTATGATTTGTCAAGCCCCCAAACTTTCCCTAAAATATAACCCAGCTGGTCCTTGTCGAGTCTGAAACAGGCTTTGAGCCTCCCGTTGTCCAGGCGGAGCTCCTGGATCAGCTGGTGAAATTCCCCGTGTTGTTTACGTTTTTGAAGAACGGGGTGCACCCAAACACTACGCCGTTTTTTTTCTTTTCTGCGTAAATAAATCGTGTAGCAAAGTTACAGCAAGGGCTATTCGTTGGAGGAAATGGAGAGCACGGCTGATGGTTGCTTAGCAACGACAGATGCTTCCAGTGTGCAAGTGCCCGAGCGCTTTTGAAAAGAAGGAAGGCCCTCTTAAACCTGTCTCAGTCTCTCTGTGGGAGAGAATCTCACGCGCGTTAACGCCAAGATTACAAACGGAGTTAACGGCGTTTAAAAAATGTATCTATGCCCACCTCTAATAAAAAGTAAAATTTAAGTATACTGCCTCAGTTGTAGTATAAAATAAGTATACTCCTGGTACACTTGAATAAACTACTTTTTGCTAAGGGATTGTAAACTTACCGGTCTCTCCAAAACACATTTGATAAGCAAAGTGTCAGCTCAAATAAATCACCAGTCTGTTTAAACTTTAACCCACTCATTCACTCATGGTGAATCATTTTTCACCATCTTGCTGCTATGATGCCAATGACCCAAGAGGACAATTATTTCGAAATACTTGAATGTTCGTGCCGACCCCACAAGTCTACCTGTTCTGTTTGGTGACTGTGCACTCTCCACTCCACACTGCAAACTTTGGACAAATAATTCATGGTTAAAAGTGGTGGCACACAAATAAAATATGGCACATATGTTTGAGTTTGCTTTTTTGGCAAGATTTGTGTTGCTGTAGCATAGTTATTTATGTGCAGCCACTTTGCAGTGTTTAATCGTAAGTGCCATTTTTTTCAGTTTGAAGAGCTCTCTGCCGAAATTAAACTTCCACTCAGCAAATTGTATTCATTTATGTATATTACAGGAGTGTGAGTGAGCTTTCTTCCAACTCTCTACTGTGTTTCTTGTGTTGTTTTTGTTTTTCTTTCTAAACTTTTTAGTAACTTACTGCCTTCCACAGTTGTATAAACCAGGGCAGTGCGTTTTATTTATTTATCAAATGATAATTTGACAACATGATAATTTTGTACAACATATACAGTAATCTGTTCTGCATGGATGCCATGAGTGTCAAAAGGTGTTTGTCCTGTTTATCTTGCCCTCAATGCAGTAACACAGATGAGTGTAACTTTTGGTAGTTTATTGATGTATAGCTGATGATATAGCTGTATTTAGCTGTATGTAGTCAAGCTGGATCATTCAGTGTATCACCGGTTGCTATAGAGACTGTGTTTTGGTCAACTGCTCAAGGGACAAACTAATGTAATTAGGTTGAGTTATTTTCATTTCAATGACGAGGCATGCGGCGAAAGGCCAAAATGCTATTAGACTGATCATGAAAAATGATCACTGTCCAGTGAAAGGAATATTCCAGCTGCATCTGTAGTCTACACTCAAAACCCAACACAGTTAGTTTATGGAAGTACAGAAAACATGTTGCTTCAAGGCTCCTGTACAATACAATACACCTTAACTGGCTCCACCGGTTACGTCCCCCTACTCTTTCCCAAAGAGAGCAGGCAGTCAGGCAGACTTCTATTTCCTCATTCAACTTTTTTTTAGAATTTACAACAGAAACTGGCACGACCCGAACTCCTTAAACAAATGAACAGGTAGAAGCACTCTTCGCCTTTCGTGATGGTGGACCGACAACTCGTGTCCCCCTAGAGTTGCGTTATATACATTCCTTTCTAACACAGTCCCACCGATCACACCTCACAAGTGTTTAAACCCCTAAACTAAACACAGGTGTCTATCGTCCAGTAATTCCCTCACAAATCAACAGAAATGAGGACGATCCCTACTGGCCGTCCACCCACATACCCCCCCCCCCACCCACCCTTACAATACAGGTGTAGTTTACAGTTACAGACTGAAGTTCATCTGCTTCTGTGTGTGTGTTTGTGCAGTAACACACAATATAAATAAATACATAGCACTGCTGCTGAAGTTTTTCAGCCTCTGGGCTGGGCTGAGAATGGTCCATTATCCAAATATTTGGATATTTGTGGTCCTGTGAAGGTCCTAACTAGAGCCCGCCCAATAAAGGATTTTGAAGACATGCTTGGAAGGGTTTTCCTCATATTGACTGTGAAAAGATAGGGACACCCACGTAGTTAAACCTCTTGGCGTTTTCCCATACAGCCTCATAAGGAGAGGTTTGTGGATGTTCTTCACATGCAAAGAACTTTATACATTTATTTAAACATGAAATTTTTCGTGGAAACGGCTTTCAAGCATTTAGGAATAGGCTTCAGACCAAAATGTCTGAAAGCCATACAATTAAATCAGGTGTCTCTAAATTTTTTGACTGGTACTGCAGGGCAATAACTATGGCAGTGACACCCAACACCAATCTCGTGATGTTCTTGATGCAGTATTGCTTCTGGGAAACACAAGCTTTGTTTAGGATGCTTTTCTTTTAATTCTCCACCTTTTTTTATTCTTATTTTGAAGCAGCTATTTTCAGGGATTTCCAGAGAAACTATGTATTCGAGGTCTATTTTCAAACTCCTCTAACACGTCCCTTAAAATAATTTAATGGGTGTATCTTAGCTGTATTGTAGAATCTGTTGAACAAAGGGACTTAAATTATCTACTTGTGTGAACAATAATGTGTTTCAAGTGTTGCTTTTTTATGTCAAAACTAGAAATCTGTTACAAGGTCAAAAGGGAACAAACTGCCTTCGCCATTAAAAGACAGTTAGGATGCTCCAGTAGAACATGTATAGTGTCATATAGCTGTAACTATGGAGATCTTGTACCTAATAAAAACATGCTGGTAATTACTGTGTGTGTGTGTGTGTGTGTGTGTGCTTTTATTTATTAAAACTGTCCAGAAATAAAACTAATCAAAAACTTTACAGTAACTCTATAATGCCAGGTTAGGTGCGAATGTACAGTGTTGCCCTGTTTGATGTTTTACAGTAGCCATAATTCTGTAGCTTTACAATTTAAACTTGGCATATTCCTGCACATCTGCACAGCTACGAGTGCAGAAAATATATAAGCATAGAACACATGACATTTAGTTGCTGTGAAGGTCAGTTAAGATGTTGACACAATAGGAGTGAACTACCGTGGTGCATCCGGGGACAGCTACCAAGTCTGTCCGGTCACTAATGCACCCAGAAAGTAGGCCAGGCTCGCAGAGGACAACCTTACAGTCACAGATAATGTTGCTTCTCCTAAAACACCATCCTTAATTGTTTAGCAGAAACTACACTATACGGATAAAAGAAATTGGGCTCGTCTGTTTTTCAGGGTTTAGACTTGGCCCCTTCCTTCCAGTGAAGGGGAATCTTAATACCAATACATTTTATGCCACGCCATGCTTCCAACTTTGTGGGGAAGGCCTTTTTCTATTCCAGCATGACTGTGCCCTGGTGCATAAAACAAGCTCCATGAAGACACGGTTGGATGAGTTTGGTGTGGAAGAACTTGACTGGTCCACAGAGAGCCCCGACTTCAACCCCATCCAACACGTCAATCGTAAAGTCTGTGTATTTGAATGCAGTGTGCCTTATGGGGTAATGGTCAGGCACCCCAATACTTTTGTTGTGTTTCTATTATTTCTAATGCTTCATTCAAACATTACTTTTCTTGTATGTTGATTGATATTGATTTAATGAGGTAATTTCGATCAGTTAACTCCTGAAAAAAACAACACATTAAATAAAGGTTAATCGCAGCACATGACTTTAACCCGGTTCTGTCGAAATATGCTACCCATTGAGATGTGCTACTATGCCTTTCTGAGCATCAGCAGTTCCACAGTCTTGGGATTCTGTGCCAAGCCCATAAGTCTGTGCTGCATTGGAACACTGGCAGCTGTTTACACTTCAAGGGAGCATTTTTCTAGAGAGTAGCATGAATCGATAGAACATCCTGCTTCACGGTAACATTTCTCAGTGTTAGGACCTGACTATATAAACTGGCTCTTTACCACTGTAAAGATCTCTCCATCTATGCTGTTATCATTTAAATAAAATATATTTATGCATATTATTTGCCCAATTCTCATCGTTGTTAGTGTTATAAACTGTATGAAATTTAAAGGTAGCATTTTCCGACAGGGTAGAGTGAATTCATAGCTTGAATCCAAATCGCTCCCGATTTTCACTACAGTAGCATTTTTCAACAGGGCAGCATAATTTATCAGAATATCCATCAATAGTGCTTGTATGTAGTCTTAAACTGCAGCTTATAGATGGACTTAGCTCTATCGTTCTTGCTGAGGCCTTTTCTTCCCTCAGCATATTAGGTCATATTTTTGATTGCTGCACATGAACAGTTATTAAATGAAAGAGATGTTGAAAGTCTGTAATGTTGATTATTCCCTCACTCATATGCCAGGATTTATTTACAAATTTAAAAACATACTTTTACAGCAAATATGTGTGTGGTTAATTAAGAATATTGTAATTTTTGTAATTAATTAGATTGATTAGTTTAATCATGTGACAGCCCTAATACCTTGTGTTAACATTGTGGAATTGGTAATAGTACTTACTGTAGAGCTGTTGAGTCTGGATGAGAATGTCACAACATGCTGTAATTGAAGAAAACAATGTCATTTTAAATTGTACTTTGCTCAAAGAGATTCCTTGCTTCTCCGAATAAAGACTTACATCTCAGTCCCAATCTGTCAGTCTAGCTGTTCAGTATTATTATTCAGAATCTGTATACATATGTATTACATTTTCATACAAATAAATGTTTTTTAAAGAAAATGACCCAAACCCTTAAAATCCAGGCATATTACCCTGTAAGGCCTATTGCTCATTAATTATATGGACCGCAAAATCTCCAATTTATTCTTTAGCTATAGAACAGGCCTGACCAAAATGGTTAAATGTATTTGTTTTTATAGATGAATACTGGCTGGAGTAGACTTAGATAGCTGACCATTGAAGGCACAATAAGGAATCAAAAGGGCAAGCATGTCTGTTTTGAGGAAAGAAGTGAAATTGTGTGTGATTGATGACATCTGAATTGTTATTTTAAATGATTTATGATTTCTTTATTATATGAGCTACAATAAAACAAATTGTTTGTTCGCACATTACATTTTTTTTCAGGAATGTCAATCGTTGTTGAACAGTGTGATTACTAGTTTATATTCACCCTGAATGCTAATCATTAGGGATGTGGAGGCTGTATATTTAAATCTTATCTTTACCTTAAAATATTACCTTATAAATGTGATAATAAAAAAATATTGTCCCTTGGAGGTCCAGCAGGGGGCGTTCTAAGATGTCAGAATCATAATCACCTATCCACATCATCAGATATGATACTACTCATCACCAAAATAATAAATATATAAATTAACAGAACACTTCTCAGCGCAAGCAGAGGTAGGTGACATTACCCTACCCTATTTTCACTTTATGTCCCTGTTTATATTTGGCATAATTCATGATAGAGTACCATTTTAGAGAAAATTGACTTTTGCTTGATTCTAAAAAAGTCTTTTGAAATTTGATTTTCACTGATTACATCAGTGAGCACCAGTAGGTGGAGACAAATAGTACAAGCCAATGACATTGCGGGTGGGTGTTTGAGTGCTTCGGGACTAAACAAATTATTTAAAAAAGTGCTGTAACGGTCGCTGCAGCCATTTGACACAATTTTTCTCACTCTTTCCATTTTCCACTTTAATAGTAGTAATTATAGTAATAGATTAAAGGAGAGTAATGTTAAAGAGATACAAACTGATATAATACACATGGACTTGTGCAATGACTATAAAACCACAGCTTTTTAAAAAATACAGTTTAATTTTTGTTCTTAATTTCAATACAGGCATTAAGTTTACTGTTTCATTTGCATGTAAATATTGGCCTTTACATTTACAGCATTTATCTGATGCTAAAAATTGACTTCCATTCCCTAACTACAGGGGGCAACTTGGGGTTAAGGGTCTTGCTCAGGGACCCAGTGGTGGTGTGCTGAAGGTAGGATTCAAACCCATGACCTCTTGGTCCAGAGGCAAGTGTCATACCTACCAGATTCACATAGGTGTGTCTAAACTTTTGACTGGTAGCGTAGTTCCTAAGTGTAAAATATGAGCACCAAGTCAACAAGAACGCAATAAGTCACATGGCAAAATAAGAGTCCCAAACAGGCCTGCTTACATAAGAATGCGGTCTTCACCATGTAATTGTCAGAGTTGCGGGCGCGAGCCCACGACTCTGAACTCCCTCGGAGCAACGACCAACAAGACAGGCCAGGATCCATGCTAGATGCTCTTTTATTAAAGTAAACAAAACAGGAACTGAAACAGGCACGCAGGCCTCCAGAGAACATGAATAACTAGAAACGGGAAACAGGACAAAGCTCAAAATGAGGGACACATGAGGGAGGATTAACACAAACAGGCTTAAATGCTAACAGAAATCATGGAAAACACAAGACAGCTGTGAACCCAAAGAGCACATAAACAGAAAACAGCTGAGAACAGAAGACTCGTGACGAGCAGACATGTCAAAAAAAGAGTCAGAACCGAAAATCAGAACCGAAATCTTTAAAAAAAAAAAACTGAAAAGTTGGACCGAGCCGTGACCGTAATCCCGAAATTTTTTCTATAATAAATGACCTATATAGTGGTGCCGCTTTAGTTTACCTTTCTGAAGGATCTGAAGATTGTAGGTTTGAGTAGTATGTATCAATCTTTCATCACAGATGGTAAGGCAACAGATTTGTAGTATTAACAGCAGGAAGTTGTGGGCTTGGGAGAATGGGGCAGTCCAAGCCCCACTGTTGCTATGGTCATTTGTGATTGCAAATCATATCACTTTCACAGCACCTCCAGTGAACCCCATTGGATGCACATACTTGAACAGGGAACAGATAGAAGGTCATAACTTTCACCTTCAGAACTCCAGCAGGATCCGACTCTGACAGGCTCAGTAAAAGTCGTGGGATCAGCACTATTGGTACAGTACCCTCGGGAGAATCAGGTGGCATAGAAGAGAATTAACTATGGAAACTGGAGCTGGATCAGTGGCATAGACTGGTAATGGAAGCAAAATGAACTCAAAGGCTGGATCGGACAGCTGGGACTGGATGGGTTGTCTCTGCGTTCAGGGGAAGAAAAGCTGATCCTGTATCGTGAAAAGGATCGAAGCAAAACCAAAGCCAGTGGCATCAAAGCATCCCAAGTCAGTTTGATCACAATTTTACAGGAATGTGATTTCAAAGACTCTACCAAAATTCGTTCTTTGTGTGCAAGGAATTACTACACAGAGTAGACTGTGTGAGCTGTACAGGATATTCCCAAGCCTGTAGGTGCTGTAGCCACTGATACGGAAGCTGGAGCCCCCCTGGAATAATAGCTGGCATCATCCAGGAATGTCTGGCACACTGAAGAATTCATGAAAGTCCCATACAGCATACTGCCTACCTACATGAGAAAAAGCAGTGCATGAGCAGTATGTAGTGTGTTATTTGGGACAAAGCTTGAGACAGCCCCTCCCTCCTGTTGGAGCCTATGAAGTAGGAAAAGGGGCAGAGAGGTTCCAGACAAGACTGAAGAGACATTTTCTCTCCTTCACGCATGAGCTGGTTTGTGTATGATGTCAGTTCCAGCTTTTTACACGAGTTCTCTAGTCTTTTTTTTTTTCTAACAACACAACGAATGAACAGAAATAATACGAGAAGAGAGTGGACAGCCTTGACTGTGCCTGGGCACACAAAAGCACTTAAACATGAATATGTTTATGTTGCTCATTAAGGGATGGCGGCATTTCTAATAAATGAGCAATAGAGGATCGTATTCAAATTGACATTCACGCTCATGAATCACAGTCTAAAGCAATATGAAGGTAAAAAGTGACCAGAGGCCATTGTTTTAACATTTCTGTTGGTCAGAATGACCTCTTTTTGGTCACGTTATACATGCTGTTCCAAACAAATGACAGTGAATAAATGTCAACTAAGGTGAATTATATGTTTGGAAAGTGATTTGAGAGCCTGGTCGTCTTACACCCTGAAGCCCTCCCAAAATGATCCCAAGCCCCCCTAAATATAAAGTCATTATTCTACTATTTTTAAATTATATATCCAAACATTTCGTACAAGATATCACTGAGCGCAGATACACACTTTACA
>JBBPDH010212204.1:0-13711 GCA_037974565.1 Clupeocharax schoutedeni
TTGCACAATGTACATACAAAGGCCTAGATTTTAATTTTAGAATTTTAGTTTTTAATTTTTAGAATTTTAGATTTTAAATTGTGGCTTAATTTGAGTGCGTGGCTGATGCAACTGAGTGCATGGCTGGTGGAGATTGCGTGGCTACTGGAGAGTGCTTGGTTGCTAGGATGTGCAACCCTTCTGTCAGTGCAGCTCCTTTTCCCTCTGTCTGTGCTGCCCCTTTTCCCTCTGTCTGTGCAGCCCTTTTTCCCTCTGTCTGTGCAGCCCCTTTTCCCTCTGTCAGTGCAGCCCCTTTTGCCTCTGTCAGTGCAGCCCCATTTTCTTCTGCTAGTGCAGCCCTTCTTCCGGTCTGTCCAGCCCTTCCTCCAGTCTGTCCAGCCCCGTCCTTTGTCGGTCCTGCCCCTTCCTTTGTCAGCGTAGCCCCTCCCAAGGGTGGCCTTTCCACAATGGGTCATGTCCGCCCCATAGGCCCCACTCAGACAACCAACACCAGTCCTGCTCCTACCAAACCTGTAGGCCCTGTTGAGACCATCCTGGCTCCCTGTAAGACCAACCCGCCAATTTACGCGGATTCCGTTCTGGCTCCCGGAGGGGTCAGTCCATCTGCCAGTGAGGGGTGCATCCTGCATGCAGGAGAAGACTGCCAGCCAACCGGCTCACCTACCTACCCGTCCGGCAGCGAGGGGTCTGTCTGGTCTCCAGAGGGGGACCGCCAGCCAGCCGGCTTGCCTACCTACTCGCCCGCCAGTGAAGGGTACGTCTGGTCTCCAGCGGGGGATTGTCTGCCGGCCAGCTCCTTGGCCAGCGAGGGGTCACTTCAGTCACCCGGAGGAGCCTGCCTGTCAATCTACGCTCCGGTCAGCATGCCTGTCTGCTCGCCTATCAGTGAGGGGTCCATCCTGGTTCCCAGAGGAGCCAGCCTGCCGGCCGGCCTGCCCCCCATCAAGGGGTCGATCCAGTCTCCCAGAGGGGACAGCATGCCTGCCGGCCTGCCCACCGGCCTACCCACCATCAAGAGGTCGGTCCAGTCTCCCAGAGGGGACAGCCTGTCTGCCGGCCTGTCTGCCGGCCTGTCTGCCCGTCTGCCCACCATCAAGAGGTCGGTCCAGTCTCCCGGAGGGGACAGCCTGTCGGCCGGCCTGCCTGCTGGCCCGTCCGCCGGCCTACCTGCTGGCCCGTCCGCCGGTCCGTCTGTCAGCCTACTGGCCCATGAAAAGGATTTGTCGAGGCTCTGGTGGCGGAGCCCCAACATAGAGACACTAGGCCCTTTTCCAGCCAAAGGACTACCGAGTGATTTTTTTGGGGGGTTTTTTGGGTGGTGGTACTGGGCCGTCCCAGGAGGTTCGGCGTTAGAGGGGGGAGTACTGTCACGGCTGAAGTCTGTGTGAGGTCATGTTTTCTGTTCTTTGTGTTTATTTTATGTTTTGTCTCATTATGGACATTTAGGCTGATATGTGTTCTAGGTTTCCTTGTGTCACGTGTCCTATGTTTTGTAGTCCTTTTGTAGTCTTTAGTCACGTGTGTTCCCCCTCATCTGTTCCCTGTTTGTTTCCCTCAGGTGTTTCTGGTTTTCCCTAGTCCTGTCTGGGTATTTAAGTTCTGCTTGTGTCTCCTTATTTTGTCAGTCATTGTCCTCATATCCTCAGTTCCTTACCCTTGTATGTTCCTAAGTTTAATAAAACCCCCTCAAATGGATTCCTGCGCTCCTGCCTGTTTCCTTCACCGAGGCAGTTCGTGGTCCTGGGGATTTTGCCATCCCCTGGACTGCGACAAGAAGATTTTCCTCTTACCTCAGAAGAGCTCCTGTGCATTTGAACTGATTGTTATCTTAGTCAGGATTTTTAATACACCAAACACAGAAAACCTTTATTTTTGCATTTCTACATACTTTTGACTGAGGATGGAAATGGCACAACAGTCACCAGAGGAATACAAGTTTGAACCCAAGAGATGCCATAGGCAACTGTCAGTAGGAGACTAAGAGAGCATAACTGAATAACTAAAACAAACTGGATAGCGTTTGGCACAGTGTTGGGCACAGGGGGGGAATTTGGAAAGAAAAAAAAAGACTACCTTTACTTTTCTAAACGTTTATTATTGCACTCGGAGGCATTCTGAAACTCTTTGAACATCTTCTTCAGTTTATTTGCAGTCTTGTGGAGATGCATCTTTTCCAGCATCTCTGGAAGATTCTGAAGCTCATCGTCCTGAGCACTTCCAGCCCACTTTTGAATGTAATGCAGCAAATCTTGTTTACTGGTGGTAGACCTCAGTTGCCGGGTCTGCCTGCCAAGTAAACGGACGATCCTTTTCAGTTGGCCCACTCTCAGCTTTTCATGGATGAAGAACTTGGGCAAAACATCTTTGAGCAAACCTCCACACCCTGAATTAAATCAAGAAGAGGTTAAAATAAACAGGTACATCCAGGCATGTGCAGCTCAACTTTTGGCAATGAGTGCTTCTTTCCTTACACCAACATACATTTCTCAGTATATTACAGGCTGTGCTGGACTGGCATTTGCTCGGTGGGCTGATGGTAAATTTTGTCCCAGTCCAGCCCTGATTACAGGCATCAAATTAATGTCATCAAATGTGATTCATCACACCAAGCCACCTTCTTCCATTGCTACATGGTCCAGTTCTGATGTTTGTGTGCCCATTGCATGAGATTTCTGTGGTCCACTCTGACTGGCCTGTGGCTACACAGTTCCATTCACAATCAAGCTGAAATGTACTGTGTGTTTCCTGACACCATTATAGCCAGTACTAAGCACTTAGTAGCATATGCTACAATAGCTGGGATTGGACCAAATGGGCTACCCCTCGTTCCCCTTGGAGCCAATGATCCTGTCACCAGTTCGCCAGTTGAACCACTTTTGGTAGGTTCTAACCACTGATAACTAGCCATCACAGTTTGGCACTTGAAGCTGCTCAGATCCGCACACTTACCCATTTTTCCTGCGTTCAACACATCAGCTTCAGTGACTTAATGATTGTATCTGCCTTTTAATGTAAACAGAATTGTAAAAGTCATTTGAAAAGACTGAAATTTATATTCAGCACACATTGACGCCCAACCTGGGAGTCAAACCCAGGACCTTCTTGCTGTGTGGCAACAGCACTAACCCCTGCACCCCTTCCTTTATTATATTTTCTGCTGACACATGTTAAGGCACTGCTTAAGGCAATGCAGGAGTGTTAGAGCAGGAAGACACTAATGCAATAAAAAGCCAGGCCTTCAGGACGCAAAGATGACAAACAATGTCGACAAGCTGAATCAGGTAGGCTAGGATGGGTAAGAAGAACTTGATACTCTGTGGCCATAGTAAATGGTTACTAAATGTGTAATAAGGAAGCATTTGATTCCTCATTTGGAAGTTTGTTTAGGGATTTCCAAGTTAACAAAAAGTCACAAAACCAATCTTGCATCGCAAATACAAAGTGAAACATCACTCCTGGCAGGGGTTGCATGAATAAGCCTACCTTCACTTTCGAGCTGTGCACAGGACACACACAGATCATCGTGCCAGGTGGTGCCCCGGAGGACCCTGAACAGTGTGTCGCTGCAGCCCGAGTGTGGTGTGCACTGAGCATGCGCTGAGTACCCCACCGAGAATGTCCCTCGCGGGCATCTTTCACACTCCGTGTCTGTGTATGTGGTGCCTGAAGAGGAGGAAAAAATCATGACAGATTTGTAAAATAAACCCTGGTAGCTCAGGTTAAGCAAGGACACTTTGGCCCAGTTGGTATGAGCGTGCAACATTTGGAAGCCAGTGAAAATAAATGCTGCTAAGATGTTGCTTTTTGTGTGCTGAATGTGAAATAGTGTTGCTTAAATATTGCAATGTTTGAGAGCTGACTATAAGTTAATGATGCTTAGATGTGTCTATATTTGTGCTGTAAATTAATGAATGTTGCTTAGATGTTCCTGTATGTCTACTGCATGTAATTAAATGTTGCTTAGATGTTCCTGAATGTGTGCTGAGTATAATTCAATGTTTATCAGATGTTTTTGTACATTTTGCTTAGATGTTTATGCTGCTTAGACTTTCATGCATGTGTGCTGAATATAAGCAAATGTTCCTTAGCTGTCTGTGTGTGCTGAATGCGAAGAAATGTTGCTTATATGTTGCTGGGTCTGTCCTTAATATAAATATTTTATTTCATGCCACTTTTTCACAGCCCGTGGATGGCATGGAGTCCTGGGGATCCACTGCACTGTTAGCTACTGAAGTGACTTATACTACATCCCTACCCCAAACACCAGTGGCCCAGTTCACCAGCTAACTGTCAAACCCTTTATGAGTTGGTTTAGGTGCGGCAGTGCAGTGGAGCTGAAAGTCACAGACTATTAAATACATATTATAAGTAATAATTTATATATTTTATATAAATATATTTACATATATTAGTAGATAAGTAAACGTAGACATTGGTAGTATAAATATATTTGCAGATTTAGATTTCTGCTATTTAACAGTTGTTATTATTACCAATAGTAATACATTTATTATGTGTATTATATTTAAAAATGTAAACTACTAGTAGTAGCAATAATAATAATAATAATAATAATAATAATAATAATAATAATAATAATGTTTCTTAATATAATACATGTGTTTAAATGTACCGTTCTGTTTGGATCCAAATCCCGGCTCGCAGCGCGTGTGTCTGACGCACTGGTCCGCGCGCCAGTAGTGACCAGGTGCGCACTCGCAGACCCGGTCGCTCGTGGGCGCGCAGTCGTGGCGCTCGCGCTGGTTGGGGTCGCAGGGCGCGCGGCAGGACAAGCAGGCGGGCAGGTAGTTCCAGTACTGCGTGTAATGACCACTAGGGCACGGCACGCACTCGGTGGGCTGGCTGCGCGTGCAGGGCGCCTTCATGCGCGTACCCGGCGGGCACAGCCTGCAGCTGGGCGAAGCATCATCGTAGATAAAGGTGGGTGCGGGGTCCGGGACTGCAGCAGCAAGGGTGGGCAGAACGACCACCAACACGGTCAGCAGCAACTGCAAACACACAACACACACAAGCACGTGGTGATCGGTAGGAATCATCCAGAAAATACACAACAACGAAAGATTTCGAACAAGAATTAAAGTGATCTCTGTCTTGTTACCATGATGCTCTCTCTGGAACCTCACGAGGAGACTGCAGGCTTCGCGAGGAGATGTAGCTGCGCGCGTGCGTGGGTGTGAGTGGGTGGTGTGTGTGTGTGTGTGTGTGTGTGTCACAGTATGAAACTTTCGATTGACTACTAAATTACCTATATTACTGTGGCTGTGATGACAGGAAATGATAGTGGATTCCTGGGTCTAAACGGTCTTTATGACTTTATCAGACTCATTTTCTTTGTATTTTATAGAGTGGATACTTTTATCAGGTGAAATTTCCAAATACAGTATTCACACACCTCCCTCCACTCCTTCTTTTGTTACAGGCTACTGATATGAGTATAGTTTTCTTTTAAAAAAATTGTAACGATGTTTTAAGACATTTTATTAAAAAAAATTGACTGAAGGTGATTTGGAATGGCACACCTGTCTATACACAGCCTTTGACAGCGCACATCAGAGCGAAACCTAAGCAATGTAAACTGGAGAAATGTCTGTAGGCCTCCAAGACCGGATTGTGTCAAGGCTCAAGTCTGGGGAAGGATATAAATGAATTTAGGCAGCAGCGAAGGTCCCAAAATGCAGAGCCCTGCACCGGGCTGTGAAAGAGATAGTTGTTGAAACGGGTGGATTTTAACGTTCTGGAATTTTACAGACGGGTCAGTCATTATATATGGGTGGGTGGCAGATCAGTAGTAATGTAGCCTGCAAAAGTAACACATAAGCAAAAATAGCTACATATTTGACTTTTTTTTTAATATCATATGCACATCATCATTATTACAGTGTGTTCACTGCTCTCCAGTGAGAGAGATCTTTCTTCTGCTGGATTTGTGATCCAAGAATGCAGGACGCAGTTCAAACTATATCGTGGCGAGCGTGAGAGAGAAAAATGCGAAGACAGACTGTTCTTTAAGTCAAATCTCTATTCTCAGCTAACAGCTTTGAAGCAGCCTTTATACTTCAGAGAGTGCTGTGCCTGCCCAGGTGCTACTCCACAAGTCCAACAACGGAGCTAAGACTCTGGAGGAGAGTGACTGGCTATAAAAATATACATTTACTATTTAACACAACTAACACACAAACACTCACCATAACCATACCTTGATCAAAGGTACTTCAGTGAAGCCACTGGCAGTCCTGGGATTTGAACCCATGGCCGTCCAATTGCAGGGGCAACTCCCTAAACACCAGCTGTCCCAAATCATTTACACATTTAAAAAAATAGAAATATCAAAATATAAATCCAAATAACGTTAAAGAAAAAGAGGTAAGTAGAGGGGCATCAAAATACAGCTGCACTTCTGTGCATTTATATAGCTCCTGTGAAAGAGTTCATTCTAGGTTTCTAGCTCATGTTTCTCCTGTAGCATATATTTCCTCATCTGTTTTGCTCTGCTTTCCTCAGTGTCACCAAAGCTGCCAATATCTTTGGACCGCAAATGAACAATCCCAATAAGATGAATCAGGAACTATTTCCCAAGGCATGTGCTTGAGGTGCAAACGTGTTCCTTTTCCCTTGACATTTATGGTCCTCACTGCACAGTTTACAGGCACTTGGACGAGACGGCTATTCCTAATTCAGCACATCTGCTTTTACACACAGATGCAGGAAAATGTAAAGGTCACCTTAACTTCCTAATGATAACAATGATTTCCACAATGATAGGGGCTGGAAAAAACTTCCCTATCAAGATCACAACCCAGCACTGGGAACTTCAAAAGGTCAGTGGCTTCATTATGAATAACAGAAAACAAGAATGTCTTTCAGCTTCTGTAACTTTTCCTTTTGCAATGACTACCACTGGGTATCCCAAAACAAGTCATACACAGTATACCATTACAAGAGCAACAGTAAAGCTGGTGCAACTTGAGCAACAGTGGCCTATTGCTGCCAGCGCTTTCTACGCTTTCTCCAGGCAAGGAGGTCAGGCACAAAAGCCAGAGCAATATTTACCTGATGCGCACAGAGGGCACACTCGTGAACGCAAAGACGTGTCATTATGTGCAGCACGTGAGGCTCACTGAATGACTAAAATTGTAGTGGGAGAATTATGCTGCACAATGAGGTTCTGTTTTGCGTTACTTAAGAGCATAAAGGGAGAGGACACTGGCCTCAGGACTGTTCTGGGAAAACAGAATCAGAGAGGGTGGACCGGACACATTTCACAGCTTTCAACGTGTTTAAAAGTGTGGTTAGGACTTTAAAATGTTTGGATTTAAGGAAGAAATGCCCAATATGTTGAAGTATTCTGGGGAAAAACTGTCTAATGCTTGGTTTCATGAGAAAACAGAAAAATACATCACATCTCACAGCAATGAGTCTTAATACTGAATCCTGCCTGCCCCTGATTTCAAATAATTTTTGTTTTCAGTTTCTCACTTTGAAGCACAGCCTTCACTCTGCTTGACTCTTCATAAAACAGGAACTAGTCCTATACAGTCCATGAGTCAGTGCTCTCACACTTCTGCTTCAGAAGCCAAGGCATGAATCAGCTACTCACTAATTCTGGCTCTTTCATTGGAAGTGAGCCATTTGTCCTAATCCCAACCACTTTCCTCTTTCTAAATATCACCCTTGGTCATTACACAAGGGCGGCTGGTTTCAGATACATAGAAAAGAGGAGAATCTACGAGCATCTGACCTGGTGAGAAGGATGTTCCCTTTTCTAACTGTCACACGGAGCCACTTTCAGTCATATTAGGTCACGCCGGTTATTAAAAGGCACGTAAACGAAAGTAGAGTTCTTCCTTCTTGTAGTAGCGAGCACAATGCGGCATTCAAGACTACGCACCTTTAAATATGGACAAAGGAATCATGCGCACACAGAGAATTGATTCATACAAAATGTTCAATGCAAAAAATAGATATATAGATATATATATATATATATAAAAGCAAATATTTACAACGGGATTTCAAATATACACTCAACACATACAGTGAAGGATGAAGGGACAAAGACGGCAGGGGAAGGGAGAAATACTAGGGGGTTCCCCAGTTCTTAGAAATATGGACTAATTTAATCCTGTAAAAGGAAATAAAGCAGTTTGCTGAGTGCAGCCCGGCATGCAGTATGAAAACATGAGGGCAGCTTTGACACAGACCTGTATATGTAAATTCAGGTGTAGCAATGTTTACTTGTGCCTTGACATACATATGTTACTAGTATACAATCTTTAGATTGCGCCACGTATCTACAGTGTGCGTCCAGAACACGTTGCTTGAGTGTCACCGTTATTATTACGGTGGCCCTGAAGGGCAAAACACAACAACATTTCAGAAAACACATCGACATTTCAGAAAACACAACGACATTTCACAAAACGAAAAGGGTAGGACCACACTTCTTGTTTGTGATTGGACAGTACCCATGTCATTCACGACAACGTGGTTTCAGTTCATGTAGCATCCGCATTACAAGCCAGATTTCCATCCAAGATAAAATTTTTTAGCGCTTAATTTTTTAAACCGATATATAGCTGATGGAAATGCTAATTATCGATAAATGTCGACATAATATTTTTCCGTTTAACTTTAGCCTATAAATTCTGCATCGATAGAGATCTTGTGAAGTGAAGTCTCTCCACCACCTCCTCACAGAAGGTCTTATTCCGTGGTCTCTCCCAGACCCATGGGTTTCCTCGCACTTTCTTCGAGCTCTAGGGCAGTGGCCCCAACCCCCGAGCCGCGGACAGGTACCGGTAGCGGGCAGCACAGAAAAAAAAACTTGTATGAAAATGCTGTTAATAAAGCTGCCAGTACACATTTGATTCACGTTTATTATTATATTTTAAAGATACCCCATTATTATACATTTAAAATATCCCCATTTATGTCAGTAAAAAAATTTTAGCGCTAAATATTTTTTCGCAAAAATTCCATGGATGGAAACCTGGCTTGTAATGCGGATGCTACGTGAACTGAAACCACGCTGTCATGAGTGACATGAGTACTGTCCAATCACAAACAAGAAGTGTGGTCTGTTGTCAGTGACATGGGTACTGTCCAATCACAAACAAGAACTGTGGTCCTACCCTTTCCGTTTTGTGAAATGTTGTTGTGTTTTCTGAAATGTCGTGTTTTCTGAAATGTTGTTGTGTTTTGCCCTTCAGGGCCACCGTATATTATGAAGTGAACTGTTCCATAAAACAAACGAGTAAAACTTGCCTTCAAATACTAAATGTAGCTTCAGAATCCAGTTTTCTGACAAATTGATAAATAGCAAACTTTAAAGCAAATTTAGATCCACACACCTGAAACACAACATTACAATTAAATAAAACACAATTGCACTCCATTCTACTGTACATTCATGTCTGACATTCTTTTGCTCAGAGCTTCAGTAAAAGCAGTCTAACAAGGGACCACAAAAAAAAAAGTTCTCCTCTACTGAAACACCAACACAGAACCCCCCCCCCCTTTTTCTGTCCAAAAAGGGAGATTATGTACAACTAAATTAAATAATTCTTCACTTCGGCCATCCTTCATATATGTCCGGGCTCTCAGTCATTGTAGGGTTTGGATTTAAAGCATGTACTGTCCTGGAGCATGTTGACGATCATTTTTTCATACATGCGGTGCACAGATGAGGTGCTGATGACACGAGTGATGCGTTTCAGAGTCCGCAGCAGAGGCCGCGGGGCTCCTCGCGAGCGCAGCTTTCGCAGGCTGTGGGACAGAGCTTTGGTCAGGTCTTGGCCGCCATTCTGGCTCTTCCACAGCTGAAGTAGCTGCACGATGTAGCGGTGCGTAGGACAGGAGAGAGCAAGCGCCCGCACCGCCTCTTCGCTCACCTTCTCTCCAGGGAGGCTTTCCATGAGCGACAGCAGGTCTCGCAGCGTCACGTTCTTCATGCCAGTGCAACGAGACACTTTCCTCTCACAGAGGTTCACACCTGGAGCAGAACAGAGAATGTTTTAGTCAGTTATGGGCAAACACTCTCTTCATTCAGTTAAGCCAAAGTATAACCAAGCTAAGCAGTGGGGAGTCACCAGGATTTGAACCCAAAACCTTCAGAGGGCTTTACTGTTTATGGTTTACTATTTACTGTAGATTTAACTATTTAAACATGACGGTAGCCACTTAATTTACTGCAGCTTTTTTCTACAGGCCACCTGGTGGCCATTCTGACATGAAAATCAGTGTGGACCGTTTTAATTAATATAATCAAATGAAATACTTCCCTGTTTCTCTGAGTGTAAAATGTTGCGACTCTATATTGAGCTGTTGGTGAGCAATGATAGCTCAAAGGGGAGGGGCTAGAACCCACTCTAAAAACAGTTCACACCTCTTCATAAAAACTTGAAGCAGAGATAAAACAGACAAGTGCAAAGCTGCAGTGTTCGTCATATAAAAATATGTATATATGCCACAATAAAAATAACATTTCACCAAAGACTTAACCAATGACATAGATACTTGAAAATTCAATTTACTGAATCATACACATTCAGTTTTATGAATCATACACATTTTCACCCTACAAATATATTTCATCAGCGTTTATCATACAGTTCGAAATTCAAATACACGAAGGAAATTCCCAACATTTCTGTGCTGAGACATTTTACTGTGTGCATTGATCATCACTATATAATGAAAAAGTGGAAGTAGACAGAGTTGAAATGTGCACTGTTCTGTGGAGAACATGTGTAGTTGCTACACGATATTTACGGCAAATACACAAAAAATCATGAACTCCAAATTTTGCTAATTTTTCAAGCGGTGCGTCATGACTGACTAGTAGGAAAAACACTCTTAGTCACTGAGATTCACACAAGAAGTACTGAAAGTGAGGAAGTGCACAAACCTCAGTATGGATGACTCACATCCCATGAGACAGATACAACATTTGCAAGTGCAATGTAGCTAACCGCTGACCAGAATGTTTCTCAAATGATAATTACATTTTCTTAATGATTAAAAAGGATTATTATTATTCTTATAATGATTATTTTTAATGAATTATTTTAGATCTAAATCTAAAACAGAAGAAATTCCACAGATATTTACTACGTTTCTGCACAATGGTTGCAAGTAGTTTATCAGGAAGAAAAAATATATTTAGTTCAAAATTCAAATACATTAGAGCAGGGTTTCTCAAACTATGGGCCGCGGAGCCTCGCATCTGCACCTATCAAAATTCAGTCACATCAGGTTTGATCTCAGTCATGCGGTCCCTGCGTTCCCCGGTGTTTGGATAATGTCTTGGGCCCTGCAGCCCCAAAGCCTGACATGACCGGTCCCCAGGACAAATAAGTTGCCTTACTATATCTTTCCATAATTGTAAGTGAAGCCTCAGCAAATGTGAAGTTCTTCTCTGAAAATGTCTAATTTTACTTCTGCTTGTGTAAGATTCCTGATGAGTAAATCGGCCCTCAGTGAACCTCCAATGCTCGCACAGCATTTGTGTAACTTGACCTTTTGACGAAACGCCGTTTTTATTCATATTGCGTAAATGTCTTCCCCTTCCAAAAAAAGGCTTTCTTAGACCTCCAGATTGTTGATAGTTTTTTCTAGACATCAGTTCTGCCTTCATGGTTACTTTTAATAACTTTTTAAACTGTCCCTGTGCCTGAGTTTATTTCTATTTATTTATTGTAAGGTATCAAATAAAGAATTTCCCCATTGTGTGATGAATAAAGTCAATCTTATCTAATACTGGGTACAGTAACCCAGTTCTTCTGGAGTAAAATAAATATATCATCCAATATCATTTTTATTGTCGTGTAATCTAATTATCTGTCTGATGCTGCCATATTTTTTTAAGCAGTTATTTGACGATACTGGTTCTGGCGCATCCCTAAAAAATCGTGCTAACGTTTTGGGGATTTTTGAACTATTCTGTTTCAGTTTAAACTGAGACTGTGTAAGGGCTACTATAATGTTACCAGTGGAACATTGGAAACGTGCACAGATTTGTGGAGAACACGTGTTGCAGCATCATATTTATGGCAAATAAAAAGGCAAAGCAAATTTGGAATTTTATGTTTCAAGAAGTATGTAATGACTAACTACTAGGGAAAAGCTCTTAGTCACTGAGATTTACACAACATGTAAAAGTGAGGAAGCTTCAGTACTGATGACTCACATCCTGCAAGGCAGATACAACTTTTGCAAGAGCTAACTTCTCCACAGAATGTTTCTCAAATGATAATTATATTTTCTTTTGAATTATACATTTTCTTTTTGTATCATTCTTCTAATAATTATTATTTTTTTATGAATTATTTCAGCTCTAGAGCAGAAATTCCACAGCAGAAATTCCACAGAGTTGTTCTACATTTCTGCATAATTTTACATTTAAATATGAAATAGCTCAGTTAAAGTCATTCAAAGTGGACTGGAGACCAGACATGCCTCTAAAAGCTCCCTCATGTCTACAAAATCACTGTCTAGTTTTTGGCCTAGAATATATTTTAGTCTACGTATTTTGGATGTAGTCTAGTGGGTAAAACACTTGCCTGTGAACCCAATGACCACAAAGTAACAGGTTTAAACCAATTTCTTTCTACCACTGTGTCTCTGAGCAAGACCCCGTAACCCTCAGTTGCTCCAGGGGGACTGTCCCTGTAACTAATGACTGTAAGTTGCTCTGGATGAGGGTGTATGCTAAATTCCATCTTTATGGGAAACATTTATACAAAATACATTCAGGAAAACATTCAGGTCCCCAAATAAATCTTTTTTAGATGAACCACAATTTAATATTATTAATATAACATATAAAACACAAAAGAGATGTAGATTTATAGGTGAGTTTGGATAATAAATAAAATGGCTACACATGTGTTATGGACATCATGACACCATGTTCCTATCACCACAACTGAAGAAAGAAAATGTTAAAAAGGTTACTGTACTTCTCAACAACTAAAATAAACATACATAGAATTCTCTTTTAGAAAAGACTGCCACATACCACATGTGCCTGCAAAGAATTATTTGCTTTAAAAGGCGCATACATTGCCAGCCTCTGCCCAATATACTGGAAGTCTTAAACTGCCATTCAATTTTTGTATTCTCATATTTTGCAGTTGGTGGATATTTTGTCCAGATCTGCCCCCCCAGCCAACTCCATTTCACTGTCAGAAAAACACATGCAAAAGAATTGGGAGAAAGTCCTAGATAGGAGATTCTCTAACCATGGATGATGCTGTACTGCTTGTCTTGGTCTTTATTCTGCTCCCTCCAGAGACGCAGCAGATGCAGAGCCTGTTGTTGGGGGCTACAGGTCTTCTTTAGCCGCTCCACACTCTTCCAGTCCACCCTACGCCCAGGTAGGCTCTCCAGCAAGTGCTCCACGGGCACAGAAGCTAGCGGTGGAGAGGACAGGAACTGGAATATGACCTCCTCGCACAGGGTGATGTCTGGTGAAGGTGACAGCAAGAAGTAAGGAGGAGAAATTGAAAGAACAATATATATTTATATATGTGTGTGTGTGTGTGTGTTAGACTTGTAGTCAAGACCGCCTAGACCAAGACCAAGACACTACCAAGACCAGAGGGTATCGAGAGCAAGACAAGACCAAGACTAAGACCAAGACAGACCGAGTCAAGACCAAGACAAAGTCGAGACGAGACCAAGACCAAGA
>JBBPDH010212319.1:0-13700 GCA_037974565.1 Clupeocharax schoutedeni
TTTTCTGGAGACTTTATTTTGATTTTATACTATATTTTAAATGTCTCCATGTGACTGTGCAATGATAGCATAAGTGAAAGCGACCATTCTGTCATTAGTGAACACAACACCGCACACAGTGTGAATATCACAAAATTCTTCCTCTACATTTTAACCAATTCACCAAATGAAGCAGTGGGCAGCCATGAACACGGCGCCCGGGGAGCAGTGTGTGGGTACCTTGCTCAATAGTACCTCAGAGGTACTTCACAGTCTTGGGAATCGAACCCATGACTTCTTGACCGCAGGGCAAACACCCTAACCACTAGGTCACCAGCTGCAGTTTCCATTAGGGTCAGTAAAGTTTTCTGATTCATTTCTGACATTTTCTTCTGCATGGGTCCAAACTTCTCGCTTGTAGTGGGCTTCAGATTGATCACATTAAATCTTAGATGTAAATAAATGTAAAGGCCAGTGCACAAACAGCCTCTAATTGCATATGACCCTCGCTAGTTCTCCTCTTTCTCCTCTCTCTCCTCTTTCTCTCTGTCTCTCATTGTTGTCTATTCTTGGTCGGCCACTTGAAACGTCTCGGTTACAAGGCAGGATCTGACCTTTGCTCTCCATCTCAACCCCTGGGCGAGAGGCGAGGAAGAGGCCGCAGAGCGACGGCACTGCAGCTGGGAACGCTGGGACTGGTCAACCACAAAACAGCTCCGACCCAACCTCCAGGGCAGCCAGTACAGTACTGCCCACAACAGCAGCCTGTCATTACACTCACACACAGGGCCCCAAAATACACATCACAGCATCTCAGGCAGCAGGGACTGTGGGGGACATTGTCCCTTAAAACAAACAATGAAGCGTCCCATTACAACACAATGGGTCTACGTTAATAGTCTGGTGAGAAATTACAATATGTACAATATGTAACAACACATTAGAACTGTACACATGTATAACGGAGCTACTGGAGTTTCCAATTAAGTGTCCAGTGAGGTAAAGCACAAGGTGGGTGTTTCTAATAAAGTGGCAGGGATGGAAGGACAAGTTGATGTTTCCAATAAAGTGGCCTGTGAGTGAAAGCACAAAGTATTTCCAGATAAGTGCCCTGTGAGTGGAAACACAAGGTGGGATGTTTCTAATAAAGTGGCCAGTGAGTGAAAGCACAAGATGTTTCTAAAAAAGTGGCCAAAGAGGGTTCATAATAAATATACTATATTGTTCAGGTCCATAAATAAAACCAATTATTACATCCCTTGCTTAGAGTAAATACCTAAAACATGCCTAAAATGGTAACAGAGGTCATGAAAACCTCGAGAAGTCTAAATGTAGTAGTACCTGCTAAATATAGAGTCTATTCCTGACTCCTGCTCAAATGAGAGCGTTGTTGTCTTGGCTGTTTCTCATTGAATCAAAGCTTGGAGACTGTTTGGAATGTTATTTTGTGATAAAGGTGCTTATTGTTGACGCCCAGTGGCGCTAGATCACGTCCATGACACAATAACATGACTATTCGGCCCGTTTACATAATAACACATTTCTGAGATTCTGTCTGGATGGAGAAAAGCTCCCTCGCGGAACAATGCCGACGGACAGATCACCTCATAGTCCTACCACAAAACCTCCTTACAGCATTACAGCCATTCCTAAAGAGGTATAAACCCTGCGATCGGACTTTACAGGCTAATCTATGGGTTTATGAACTGCTAAACCCATTTACACACTGGAGAATGTATAGCAGAGTGGATTAGTCCAAAATACCATAAGAATTAATGGAAAAATAAAACTTATTCAACTTTCCAGATGAGTGTTAGAGTGTAGGGTTTAGGTTAAGGTTAATGTTAATGTTTAGGGTTAAGATTTAGGGTTTAGGGTTAGAGTTTGGGGTTTAGGCTTCAGAGTTTAGGGTTAGGGTACGAGTTTGGTAGGTAAGAGCGTTGTGGTGGTCTTACCCCACGCCGAAGCCACTCGGAGGACCGGGGGTGCTCTGTTGAATCCGGAGCCTCAGACACTGAGTTTTCCCTGAGATCACTGCTGGGGCATCCGGAGGGACAGTTCATGATCATATACTCCGCATCCTCCACTGCAGACACACACACACACACACACACACACACACACATACAGTTAAAGAGCTGAACAATACAGATAAAATCTGTATTGAAATTTGATTGCTACATATTGTGATTGTGCTGCCTATTAGATGGTCCATATCATCATTCATTCATTTTTCCTTAATTAAAAAGACGTAAAGTCCGTAAATATTGTTTCAAATAATATGTTTACTTCCTCCTCCATACAGTCCATATATGGAAAACAAGTTACAACAACCCATTTTCAAATCATAGAAGTTGTGATGTCACATTACCGACACCAATATATCTTCTTATTCTTGTTACAACGATTCAGCCCCACCTATTCACCAGCACCTTTAACAGTTAATAATCAGACTTTTGTTGGATTACATGAATACCTTGTTTCTTCATAACACCCAGTAACTCACCTGGAGCTGAGATTGGTCACCCTGTCAAACACTGTGATTGGTTAGAGGCTCATTTGCATATTGCAGCCTTTTGTGAAAGAGAGACCCATTTTGGGATAAGATTTGCAGTTAAAATAATTGCGCAGCCCAGAATTTTGAACGAAGTCTAACATGATCTACCTCAGATCTGCATCTCTCTCCATCTGGGCTCCTCCACCCGCCTCAGCGAGCCACGAGTCAGAAGTGTGACAAAGCTGTGTATTCTTAGCCCTGATTTCAGAGCTGAATTCCTCAAATATGAGACGAAATGTTTTTATCTGGTGCTTTAATGCAAATGACATGCTTTAGAAGTGACTGAATGTCTTCCCCAGGATTCCGACTCGCCAACTCTGCCTCATCGACTCTAGCAGCTCTCTGTCAGAGAGAAGTATTTGAGGTATTTAAGCAACTGTTAATGAACTTGTGCTTTCCAGAGTATATCTGTATAATAGTCACTTCATTTCTATGTGTATTTGTAAATAATGTGGTCTACCTTCTCCTCAGCTCTATTGCAGTCATTAGTATTTAATCTTCAGCTCCTGGTTTTGGGTTTCATTTATTTCGGCCGTGCAGGTTCTGTTGCTGGAGTGGTTTGAAACAGGTCTGATTGACTAATATTTTTGCAGGTTGGACAGGAGATGAATCACATCACATTTATTTATATGTTTATCTACCCGTTCCTCAGTTCTGTTTTATTCATTACTATGTAATCTTCACCTTCTGATTTGAAATTTAATTGCTTTTTTACTGTACAAGTTCCGCTTACCGTGGAGCTTCAACCATGTATTTTACAATGAAATGGTCTAAACAGAGAAGAACGGAACTCACTTTAGTTTCTGTGCAGTAGTGACGGGTCAGTTTATTCCAAAATTAGGAAGGCAAGTCAGAAAGTGACAAAGCATAATCCCAACTACTTTATGAGAGACTTGTAACATTGCAGGTTTGGAATGGGTTCTGATCAGATTCAGATCAGTTTCATGTTGGGCTCAGGATGGGTTCAGGGCAGGTTCAGATCGGGTTCATGTTGGGCTCAGGATGGGTTCAGGGCAGGTTCAGATTGGGTTAAGGTCGGTTTCGGGTCAGGTTTAGGTGAGGTTCAGGTCAAGATCAGGTTGGGCTCAGTATGGGTTCAGGGCAGATTCAGATTGAGTCTAGGTCAGGTTCAGGTCAGGCAGGATGAGGTAAGATTCAGGTCAGGTTCAGGTTGGGCTCAGGATGTGTTCAGGGCAGATTCAGATTGGGTTTAGGCCAGGTTCACTTCAGATTCATGTCATGTTTTGCTGGGTCCAGGATGTGTTCAGCTCAGGTTTGTGTGAGGCTCATGCTGGGTTCAGATTCAGATTAGGTAAGTTTGAGTTTAGATAAGTTTGTGGCCCGTTTCAGGTTTGGGGTTGGGATCAGGTTCAGACTAAGTTCATGTTGGGTTTAGATCAGGTTTGGTCAGATTCAGATCAGGTTGGGTTCAGGTCAGGTTCCGAAAGGGTTCAGGTTCAGGTCAGATTCGGATTGGGTTCGGATTGGGTTCAGGTTGAGAGCAAATGATGGGTGGGTCGGGTTGGCTCTCATAGGGTCAGGCAGACAGGCTTATTCCCAATCTGTGTTTGTATACAATTTATACAGCTTCAGTTATAAATAATTTGCTGTAACATATAACATGAAAACCTTCTAGAATTGCATCATCATTATATATAAATGCATATACACTAATAGGCAATGACTACAGTAGCTAAGCAGCACCTAATGGCGTTAACCACTTGACGTTAGTGTGGACGGACCTGTCCAGCAGGGGGAGCCGTTATGATAAACACAGTGGCCTAAAGCAGGTGGGTGGAGTTTAGCTGGTCAAGCGTTTGAGAGGAAGGTACAAACAGAGCAAGGCCGGACCCCCATGTCACTGAAATGAACAGGCCTTAATGCTAATGCTAAAGAGTCTCCTTCTGCGTCAGCGGTGGGTCTGGACGTCTCTGCTGAGCTGAAGACAGCTGGACAGGAGACACGATGAAGTCACGGAGGTTCAAAAGTTTTACTACAGCAGAAGAATTTACAGCCCGAGAGGCTTCGGATGGTTCGAGGTTTAGTTCCTTCCCACCTCAACCCTACATGACCCCTACACACACTCACACATACACACACATACTCATTTATGCTGAAGGCTTTATTCTGAGGGAGGACAGGCTTCTATTTAAAGGATCTGACCGTTTTAGGAGGCCTCTGGATCTTCCTGCAGTTACTGTGCTATTGCTTCAGCCTTAATGGAATTCGCTGTTAGTGGATATAGTGGATAAAAACACTAATGTTTAGTGAAAAAGAGCTCTTATGTATTATTATTGTTGTGGTTATTAATATGTGTTATTTCTATTACTACTATTATTATTATTATTATTATTATTATTATTATTATCATTATATTATTATTACTGTTTTTTATTCTTAACATGCTTAAAGAAGCAATAATAATAATAATAATAATGCATTTTATTTATAAGCGCCTTTCATAACACTCAAGGTCACTGTACAGAAGTTATAATGTAATAAAAATTGAAGAATAAATAAATTTAAAACACTACTGTTATTCTTAAATCCTCTTTTCCTTTTTATAGCTGGAATTTGGCATCTCCTCTTCTCCTACAGAATGCTTGTTAATATCTCCCTCAGTGTGTTTGTACACAGCATATCAGACAGACGATCAGGGGGCGAGTCCTGCTCATTAAAAAAATTATTTTTGTGGGTAGAGAGAGGAATGTCGAGTCATCTTTCAAATGTGTGCCAGATCGAGTGTCTGTAACATCACAATTATGGAGGCTGGAAAAGGACAAAAGTAGAAATGTGAAGAAAACACTAAAGCTCAGGTCGGTCAGAAAAAAGAGACGTGTGTCACTGTTTGTCCTGGTAAATCAAAAATAATCACCCTGTCGACACAACTATATGCTATGTGCACTTACCCCATAAATGGCTTGGTAAGAGCCAGCGTTTTCACACTCCCCGTCTCTCACTTAAAAAGCCCATATCCCATTAAAAGATCCTATATCCTACTTACAGAGCACACATCTCATTTAAAGAGCCCATATCCTAAAGAGCCCATATCCTACTTAAAGATTCTAAAGTCAGCTTAAAGGACCCATATTCTACTTAAAGAGTCCATATCCCATTTAAAAGGCCCATATTCCACCTAAAGAGCTAGTGTCTCACTTAGAGAGAAATGTCATAGTAACCACATTTGGTTTCCTACAATGCCATTGCGTTCGGTATCAATTAAATGTTTTTTGTCCAAGCCAGATTTTGTTCGTTCTGTTTACCTGGGGTTTCTTTGTGGTCCTGTAAGTTGGATAGCAGCTCTGAGATGGACTTCTTTTGAGCCTGAGCGATGTAGCTGAGGTTTTCGCTGTCCAGAACCAGCAGAAACGCCTGCAGGTCCGAAACCAGCCGGGCCAGAACTGCAGAGAAAACATTCACACATGCCTGTCATGGTTACACACTTTAATTCTGCTGATACTGACAGTAGAGCATCTATAAGCTGGTGCTGCCCAGCAGAAGACCAATGTCTAACAGGAGCCTCAAAACCCTGGATCTCCTCTGCTACACATGTACAGTCACAGTGGGGTTTTCAGGAGGATGTCAAGTGTCAGTTCACAAAACTGTGGGTTTACCACATCCACTTGTGGGCGGAGAAAGTTCTAAGGGTTAATACATGTCCTCAGATTTCCTCAGATCTACTCAAGATCAGTGAGTGATCATGTGACCTAAAGTAATCAGCTGACAGCTATGTTAATTCTCCAGAAATACAGGCCTCATTCTCCACCAGCACCTTAACTAGAAGAGTGTGCATTCAGTTAGCAAAACTGAATTACCTGTAGAGATCACACACACACACACACACACACACACACACACACACACACTCACACACACAACATTCTCTACATCATCTAAGAATTGGTTGTAACTATATAAATGTGTACACACACACACACACACACACACACACACACACGCACATATATGTTTTTCTACACATAGTACATGTATTCCTGAGCCAGTCTAATGTAAAGAAAGGCCTGAACCAGTGAAGATGATCAGGCAGTGATTTGTATACTGGTGGTGCTGAATGCTGAGTGTTTGGAACCTTAAATCTTTAGGCATATATATATATATTAGGGCCGCACCATATTAGTAAAACCTGCGAAATGCGATAATGTTGTTGAGTGTTGCGATGGTGATAGTAAGTAAAAACTTAGCCTTTATAGTGTTGGTCTATATTTATTTTTACATTTCACAAGTTATGTATGTGGCATAAATGTGTGCCTTTTAGGGCCCTGTGGTATCAGTGCTCAGGCACCTTTTACTGCCACTTGTATCTTTATGTGGTTTTTGAAAGGCAAAGGCAAAAGACAGTCTCGAAGTCAGAAATTCTGAGCGGACCCAGACAGTGTGCCCCTCACTCCGAGGCACCACACACAAACCGCCTGTTGTGATTTGAGTGAATGGCTTTTGAATGGGCCTCTGTGGAGACGCAGCAAAGGAGCTGAATGAACTCTCAGAATTATCAACTATTGTTGATTCATAATTCAGAGTCTGGAAGGTAAACACACTCACTGACAAAGACTCTCTCTCTCTCTCT
Source organism: Clupeocharax schoutedeni (assembly GCA_037974565.1). Taxonomy (NCBI): domain Eukaryota; kingdom Metazoa; phylum Chordata; class Actinopteri; order Characiformes; family Alestidae; genus Clupeocharax; species Clupeocharax schoutedeni. The sequence continues at coordinate 7,122 of JBBPDH010212319.1, forward strand.
CTTTCTCTGACACACACACACACACACACACACACACCTACATACATGAATGCACACTCACACACTATAACCCTAGATGAAAGAATCCCCACAATGAACAGTAGTTGATGGTTGTTTGTTCTGTTTTTTTCACCAACTCCCTCCCCCCAACTTCTTTCTCTCTGTAATCTCGTTCTGTTTGTTTTCTTTAGGAGAACCTTTAATCATCGTTTTTTCAAGGTGCCGGAGAACCTCTGAATAAACTGCAGCTACAGTAATAACACAATACAAAAAAGAAAACGAAGACTTTTTGTTTTATTTTTTATTACATTTTAAACTTCTTATAGATAGTAACCTGGATTTAACAGTACACATTACCTCAATATTAAGTAGCATACTTATTATATTATATTCCTTAGAATACCTATTTCTTTTCTGACATACATTTTTTATGTAGGCTATATAGATTCCAATCCCTGAGGATTCAGCACCACCAATATGTTGATCACCGTCTGATCATCTGGAATCATCTGCACCAGTTCCTTCACTGGTTCAGGCCTTAAGTTAGATATGTTCTGCTTGAATTATTTATATGTAGGTCCTTGTGACTCAACAAACAAAAATATTCCTCTGAAACTGGAAAACGAGAGTCTTTGAAATTCTTCAGGAAGCTTGGAGAACTGTTCCTCAAGACCACATTAAACATACAAGAAAGTGTGGATCTTTGGAAGCATAACAGGAAAAAATTAAAGGAGGCTCAAGACTTATATATATAGTCTTACACTTCTGCTCTAAACCTGCACTTTCATTCAGTTTATTAATTCTAAGCTGCAGCACAGAGACGCCGCCTGTTTTCTATCACATGCTTTCTCACAACGGTGCACATTTTTTAAACGACTCCATAAAAGCCGGGTGAGGTTATTATCTGAGGGTGAAAGCGAAGGGAGGCCTGAGTGCAGCGTGTCCTGCAGCAGAAGGGTGTAGTGGAGGTTAAGAGGTTTAGCCATGGCCACATCTCTCTGGAGTAAACATCTCAATTCCCACGGGTTTATGCAGGGTCACGAGGCAATGCTCTCCAAACAAACATCACAAAAACATTAGAAATGCCAGAAGACACCAGAAGACAAGGACAGCACACTGCTCTCAAAATACCACTGCTAATGTTGTCAAAAATACATTGTTTCTCTTCATAATGTGCTAAAAGAACACATTTTGTAGGAGGAGTTTATCCTCTAATTATTGTGATCAGATTTAAGCTTGTAAAAAAGAGGACACTAGCACGAGTGGAACTGAATACTAGGATAGCAACTAGTTTATTAGAGATGCCCATGACGTGACAAATGTTTAGGCAGCATGTAAACCCCGGCTGCACGCAATTTCCAGGTCTCAAAAGAAGGACATGTCCGGGGAAAAGAGGACTTTAATATGGAGGACTCCACTTTAATATTGCTAATGTTGTTTTTAGCAATGTTAGCATTATTCATGTCCATGGTTCTAGATAACAGTTGCAATAGGAAACCACATAATTGGGGGTCTAAACACATAAACACGGTGTGATAATTAAGCATGCGTGCTAATTAGCTAGGGTGGAGAAGGAGTTCACCTATTAATATGACTGCAACTGTTTTTAGCAATGCTAGCATTCTTCATGTCGTACAGGATCAGAAACCACAAATGCGATGCTATTAGAAATTACTGAACACCTCAACATGGTGTGATGATTACCAAGTAAAGCCTTCTTTACTTGTTAGCAGAGCTAGCCTCTTAGCTGAACTAAATGTGGCGTGATCGTGAACTGATGCGATCTCTCCCTGTTTTTTAGCTATTTCATGAAAAAAGAAAGAAAAAAAAGAAAGGACAGCTTTTCATTAGCGAAAAGCAAACACCGGCCTTCAGACTTGACAGATTTGGCAGCAGAGTGCTAACGGCTAACTCATTAAATAAACGGCTAGCTCATTAAATAAACAGAGGCTCTAACCAGATGTCAATGGCTGACTAAGGACGCGACCTTTCAGCCTTCAGACCAAGGCCTCTCTCTCTCTTTTTTCTCACCACACTTCCCTCTCTTTTGCCTCAACACTCTTTCATTCACTCTGCCTGACTGCTTTAACTCCCATGAGCCCAAAGGACATTCTGTGGAAAGTTTTCTTTATTTTTTAACTGAAACATAATGGAGATCCATAGTTTTATTTAGGAATGGTCCATGCAAAATGGTCCATCCAAAATATTCTGGCAGATGGTAATACTGTACAGGGACTGAGGAGTGCAACTATATGGGGTTAAATTGGGCCAGGGCTGTCCAGTCTGAATCAGAATAAGAAACAGCTAAAGGCTTAGCACGTCTATGTATTATGACCCACCCCAGATGGTAAACACAGCAAAGACCATAGAGCCTCATTACATACAACAAATCCCACTTTATCCGTTGGCAATATGGATCTACTGTTTCATATATAAAAAGCTCTATAAGATACAAAATATCAACTCTGTTATTCTGACACACTACAGGAAGTCTACTAACTGATATGGCTCCTGTTGTCATGTGTGTCACAATATATCATATTTAATTTGTTATCATGACATTGGTCTCTGCAATATTGAAATAACAGTGGCTGCAATATGGAAATGAGCCTCCAACTAGGGGCGAGTGATATGACGATATGAGATTGTAAAGACGATCTATGTGCTGAAGATCTGCCAAAGCAGAGAAATCATAGTAACGTCTAAGAGTATCTAAGATGGTGGTATGCTAGGTCGCAGCAGCCACTCCAGGTTCAACACTTTAGTGCAAAAGTGTATCTCCACAGCCCGAAAACTCGCAAAACATGTGCATCTGAACACATGTTTATGAACACCAGACCAACACCAGTTAAGTGCGTGTAACTTCAAAGACGATCATCTGTGACTTAGTGGCTCAATGACGCTCCGGAAACGCGACAGCTATAAGCAACATGCTAATGTAACGGAGTGACTGGGATTAACTGCTGTACTTGCATGGAACTTCTATTCTGCAACTCTGCATATCTCTGCAAATACTATATTTATCCCCACTGTAGCTGTTGTTAATAGTACTGAACGTTGTCTTGTCTAGCTGTTATTGTTTAGCTGTTCTTTTTTGAGCATTTTGTGTGGTTTTGTGTTCTGTTTTTGTGTTACACCATGATTCTGGAAGGAAATGTACTGTGTGTATATAGCAAAAATGACAAATAAGACTTAAATAGACTACATTTCATCTATCTATTGCGGTCCCAGGCAAATTTGCACAATAGTTTGGTTGTACTGTTCAGTAAGTTCTATAAAAAATTCTATAGATACAACTTAATATAAATACCATGATATCACCCACACCTGTCTCCATCACCCACACCTGTCCACTGACAGTGGGACCAATCACAGCTCCAGGAGAGTTGCTGGGTGTTCTGATGAATTGATGTCTTCGTGTAATCTATCAAAAGTCTAATTTTGAACCATTAAAGGTGTTGGTGAATTGGAGCATGAATGGGCGCAGCGAGCGCGCAAAATGTCTGTGGGTGTGTCCGAAATCCACACTACCCTCAGTGCACTGAGATTTAGTGCATAGTGCGCACTGCGCACTGCCTTCTGTTGCTGCGGGTCAGTGCTGTACTAAACGGAACACTAACATTTGCTCGCGTTTCTCCAGCCGCCAAATATCTGCCGGATTTACCGCAGTGTACATCAGTAAAATAATTTTATTAACATTACTTACATTTATACCAACCAGCTGCCTCCGCTTGGACTTGTATTTCACTGTTTGCCGCCGTTATCCAACTCAAAAACACGTTGAAAGTCCCGACCCCCTCCGCTACGTGGTCAAAATGGCACAACATAGTGTGCATCATTCTGCACTGCGTTTTCTGCCCGATTTCAGTGCAGCATCCGGGTACTTTCAGTGTACTGAGTTTTAGCTCAGTTTTCAGTGTGAGCGCGCTACGCCCTAAAATCGCGCGGTTTCGGACACACTCTGTGTCTTGGCATATTTCCCAGGGGGTGAATGAAGTCACAAATAGGATAAGTGAAGAATGAAGACTGGTGTGCATTTTGCGTACCACTTACATCTATGCAAGCTTGTGTACCACTTACATCAACTCCTGGATATATATGCTGTTGTGCTGCATCACAAAAACTGACGTGGAAATGGGTTATTTTTGTAGCTTATTTTCTATAGATGGACTGTATGGATGGGAAGAACAAATGTACCATTTGAAACAATGTTTACAGACTTTAAGCCTTTTTAAATCCAGGAAAGTGACGATATTGGCACTGTAATATATTAAAAGATATCGCAATCACAATAAGTAGCAATAAACTTATTAAAAATAAATTATATCTTTATTGTTTTAGCTCTAAATGGAGACAGTTGTTCTGAAAGACTGTAATACACTACAGGAGGCGTAGGAGTGATACACATCTGCTATTATGCTCTATGGTTATATGAACTGCAGTCATCCTGACGGACTGTCATACAGTGCAGAAAATGTAGGGGGCAATGCGGTTTCTGTTCTAATTTATGTCATGTAAACAGTGCTCTACTATGTTCATAGGATCCAGACGGTCATTCTGACAAGTTGTAATACACTAAAGGAAGCATAGGGGGTGATATGGATCTACTGTTTCATATAAAAGTGCTCTGTTATGTTAATTTGATCCACTCGTGTCGTTCTGACAGACTGTAGTCCACTAAAGGCAGGACAGGGGCCATATGGATCAACTGTTTAGTTTAAAAAGTGCAATATATTGCTCATATGATTCATGCGGGTGTTTATCAGACTGAATCACAAAGTTAAAAGTGCAGGATAACAGTCAATATTGTCATTTCAAAGACACCTGCTGGGTTTCTACACACACACATTTCTCTGTATCCCTTCACTCTTTTCTCCTCTCTTCGTCTTTTGTTTTTTTCCTAGTTTAGTGGAGCAAAAAGTTCATCTTCTGTAATTTCCTGCCCTGCTGTTATCTCCCACTGTCCTCCATCTAAACACACCACTGGCATGTGTCCACCTGATGATGTCTCTCATACTCTGTCATTTTTGTACGGTGAGTTAATGGGGTATGGATTTACCAGCAGTTCGCCCCCTCAGGTCCCATGTGTTTGAAAGAGTTAAGGCCTGTAGCAAAATGTCCTTCAGAAAGGAGCTCATTAATATTTAACAGCATTTTACATTCACAATAATCAGTCCCTGCTACTACTAACCTTTAATAAAGACTTAGGTAAGTGTTTCCAATACACTGGCCAAGTGAGTGGAATCACAAGGTGAATCTTCCAGTAAGTGGAAGATTTTTCAAATTAAAAGATTCTAGTAAGTATAAGCCCAATGTGTTTCCTATAAAGTGGCCAGTATATATAAGCAATGTTTCTAATAAAGTGGCCAGTTATTATAAGCACAAGGTGTTTCCAATAAAGTGGTAAGAGTGCATGTGCAGTTCTTTCACAGGGGCAGATCTGTAGCTGTGGGTCATCCGAATCAGTCAGAACCTCATTAAAGTTCCGCTGAGCTCTGCTACTAACATTACAGAACCGCAGTGTGTGTGTGTGCGTGTGTGCGTGAGCGAGTGAGTGTGTGTAAAACATGAATCATGCTAACACACAGTGTGTTTCTAAACACACCACAGAGCCTCCATTCATGCTTAATGTAGAGATGGACTCATTATCCAGCTGTCACGTTCTCTCTCTCACTCTCTTTCTCTCCCAAACTCTCTCTTTCTTTCTCTCCAAGATCCAAGATTCTTTATTTGTCACATGCGTAGTCATACAAGTACAGCACACAGTGAAACGTATCCTTTCAGACTGTGCAAACATTTTAAACAATAAGTACATTTTAAATTTAAAGAGATCTGGAAATGTACTAAAACACATATAATAAGAGATGAGTACAAGTAGATATAAGTATAAAAGTAAGTAAAATGAAACATTTTAAAAATATAAATCTGAGATTTTCTAAGTGACTTAAACTTAACAAATAGCACAGCAGTTATGTTTTTTTTTGTGTTCATATAAATGTAGCAGCAATATGTGCACTGTGCAAATGGAATGTTAAAGTGCATTGAGCCATAATAGCGCAGCAATATAAAACAGAGTGAACAAAGTGACCAGTGTGATGTAAACAGTGTAATGTAACAGTGACCAGAGTGATGTAAGCCATAGTGTAGCAGCATGTGATGTAATAATAAATCAGATATGATATAAAATATGACAGTGACCAAGAAATGAGGTCCGTTATAGTAATGTTATGAGGGGTGTGGGGGCATGTACCCTATCTTTCTCTCATTCTGTCCTCTCTCTCTTTCTCTCCCTAACTTTCTTTCTGTCCCTCTCTCCCAAACTCTCTCTGTCTTTCTCTCTTTCTTTCTCTCCCTACCAGCCTCTCTCTCTATCCTTATTTCTCTCTTACTCTCCATACCGCTCTCTCATTCTGACCTTCTCTCTCTTTCTCTCCCTACATCTCTCTTTATCCGTCTCTCTCCCCACCTCTCTTTCTTTTTCTCCCTACCTCTCTCTTTTTCTAACTCTCCCTCTCTCCTACTGTTTGTCTTTCTCTCTCTCTCTCTCTCTCTGCATCTTTATCTATAATTTATTTCTGT